>VNJO01013224.1:0-47301 GCA_008042535.1 Drosophila tani | reverse complement strand
CTGATGCAATAACGCCTTATATGGTGAAATAGCAACCAGTGTGTCCCTATTCTGAAATTATCTGGTCTGCTAAATACCCCGCTACACCCCTATCCCACATTTATATCATATAGAAGCGATCAGTTGATTTATATGAATATGTAAAATTCTAGATGTAAGCTTTGGTATTTTTTAAAGTTTACCAAAACTGATCGTTTTTCCGTAATCCAACCGCAGACTGCATGGGTATACAAACTTCGGTTTACCGAAGTTAGCTTCCTTTCTTGTTTATTATGTCTTTAGCTGCTTATTACGATTAAGTTATAATATATATTAAGAGATACCTGGTACAGTATCATCTACATATAAATGTAAAAGTATCCATCCCATTCAAAACGGAAATATTTTTACAATGGGATAATTAAACCATCCCCAAGGATCTTGGAACTAATTGCTGGCTCCGGCCCTTTGGCAGTTTCCGCTGATTGTAAATGTTATAAATAAATAAATGAAAAGGCAACCAGAAAACCAAACCAAAGTCAACGTCAGCTTCAGCGTCATGCATAAATTATAAGAAAGTGTTTCCCTTTATTGCTTTCGCTCTCATCCTCCTTTTTTTCTCATTGTAAAAACGCTGAGCGTTAAAATTCCCTAAAAGAATAAGAAAAATTGGTGGCAAACGCACTAATTCAATAATTTATGCACATTTTAAATGCATGAACGCAACGGTTAAAATAAAAGGATTCTTTGAGGCGTACAAAAAAATAAAGTACTCTTCAGTTAACCAAGATTGTATAAACAGGTAACTGACTAAGCCAAATGACTTATTCGAATTTCGGAAAGATTTTTATGGCCATTATGATTATGAGAACTAGACTCTAAGGCCGGGTCTAATTGCCAATATTGTAAAGAATAAAATCTGTGTTATTTCGTGGCTTGTAAAGAATGTTCAAAAAAACTCATATTGTTTGCTATATTTTTGTGACTACTGTACATTTGGAATTTCATTAAAAGCAAAGTATGTTCGCCACAGGATCCTCATAAATATTTGCGTGATCCAAAAGGGCCAATGTGAGGAAAGTGCGGCTTGCATGCGGGGCAGAAGCACTTTTGACCGCCTCGATGTGCGTTTCAAATTGAGCGGATTAAGTTTAATTACAATTTTTCGGTGATTCCTGGAGTGGGTAGCACACGCACACTCTCGCACACACAGAAGCTGACAAAGTGTTCCCTGGCAATCTGCGTACGTGTGGGTGGGTGCGATGCATTTGTAAGGGTTGTTCCTTTGTCCCCTTTTCGGCGCGCGTAAATGAAAAGTAAACCTTTATGCAACGCTGCGGGCGGCATGCAATTTGCCAACGAGCCCGACGCACCCATTGAAGCCTCCCAACCACCGAACCACCCGAGCCACCCAACACCCCATCACCCAGCCACCCCATGGCCCGTCCAAAAAATTCGTTGCGCACACGTGCTCGATGTGCAGCGCACGCCATGTCCTGGCAGCTCCTGTTGCGCCCCAGCGAAATGCTTATAATTGGATTTAGTTGTCGTTAAGTTTGGACTTGCTTATTGTTCCGCTCCGCAATATGCTAGCCGTCAGAAGACATTCCGCCGACGGTCTTCGGACGCGCTCAGCTGCGGCTCTTCTGTGTATTTTGATGTGGTTTTTAATGGCAGCCCTTGATGTCTGGGCTCACTAAATCAAATATATTCCCCGCAAGAGCATTCGTCTGGGGAGGAGTCAGGGGTGTTAGGGTGGTGCCCTAGGTTAATTAAATTGACTGGGGTGCTGATGAATGCTGAAGACCCAACCCCGGTCATTATGAATAACATACGGCATATGAGAGGGGGCTGATGAAAGTGGTTTGATTTATAACATACATATATGCCTCATTACAGCAAAACCAAATAAATGTTATTGGTTTGATTATAATCATAAGTGCAAATTCTTTTGTTTATAAATCCCAAAAATGCAAACAAAAGCCCCTCCTTACAAAGTAAGAGCGGAGTAACGATAGTAAGTGGAAGTCGCTGTCTGAACGTCTTTCTTTGACTTGGGTGCCGCCAAAAAAACAAGCAGCAGCTGCTCGAGAAGGGGCTCTTAGCCATAATTGCATTTCAATGAGCGAGAAATTTAAAAACAAACAACAGCGCATTTGGAAATTACAATTGGTTAAATTTTGGATTGGACAAAAAGCATTGCCTGGCTTTCGATGCAACAGATTAACGTTCAAATGACCAACGCAATTAGGGGGATAAAATTACCAAATATGTGTGAATGCCTAATTGCATGTGCGTGAATGCAGACCCTGTGATGGGCAAATCGCATCGTTAGCGTTTGGTCAATATCGTCCAGCGGTAACAATTTAATTATTTCCATAAAAATACCTAAACATTGAATAGGCGCATAAGTTTGGCAAATGTTTATTTGACAAAAAAAGAATGGTCGCTTAAATCAACATGCAAAATTAGTCACTTTATCATTACATTATTTTTTAGGCATTTGGCTGTTGATTTTCTGTAGAGTAATTATAACAAATATAGCAAATAAACGATTTTTGTTTTACTCATGTAGCTTGTTGTTTATTTTCTTGGGAAAACTAAACAATTTAATTATGATAATGAATTTTGTTCTGTCTGATATGTTTTTATAAGATTATAATACTCTACAAGACTGAATTAGACACAACACTATAGAATAACAAAGCTACGACATCTTGAGGATTAACAGAAAAAATTTTAAGAAGTTGTGATATTTTGTTAGCCTATTGTAATTTTACTAATATTTAATCACATTTTATAGGTAGGTAGGTTTTGTCCACATGACAATTTCAATAACTTCAAGAACAATAAAAAGTATCCTTGTATAAAAGCCAACATTTTTTAAGCATTTTGTTATTAAACAAATCTTAAAGATATCCTTACTCTATCAGTCGCCTTTATGTCGATAAACGATATTGATTAAATCCTTTAAAATTAATTTACTATAAATATGCAAAGTATATAGCTACAACCGAAATACAATTTGTTAAACTTTGTTTGTTTATGGCATATTATGGTCATTATTTTAATATCCCCACAATCCCACTTACACGCATAGAGACAGCGAGCACAAAAGCGGCCGCCTCCCATTTTCAATCAATTGTCATTTGCATAAAATCAGCATTAAAATGGCGGCAACCTCCAACCTTTTTGCCGACCTCCTACCCTGTAGAAATTTTAATTAAAAACCTGCCAGCTACAACGGAAAAAATAGCAACGGAAAATGCACAACATTTTTCTCATATGGCGACATGAAAATCGGGTGGGGGCAGTATTGGACTAAAAGTGAAAGTCACTAAATTTGAGAATGGAAAGCCCACGAAACGGCACACGTGGCAATAACTTTTCCACTAAGAAGTGCTTGAAAAAGTGCATAAATTAAGTGCATAAAATTTACAAGTACCGAGGCAAGGATTTATGCAGGTTGCAGTTAGCTACAACACTTGCCGGTGAAAGCAGTTAAAGTGAAAGCGATCAAGGTGGGAGACGAGACGCCATCGATTTGCATAAATGCAAATTTTTCTGTACAGGAGCATGGGCTTCAGTCGTTAGGCTCGTCACTTAAAATGCGGAACAGATGCACTAATGAAGTAACTAGAAGGCGGGTTATCCAGGAGTGGGCGAGTTCCGAAGACGATTAAGATTATATCAAAAGTTAATCGCCTTTCCAACTTTATGTGCATTATTAAAGAGTAGTATTTTGGATACAAATTTCGAATGAAACAGGAAGCAAAACAGGCACATATAGTGAACAGATAATTATAATTCAATATAGTCAATATATAATTCAATATAGCCTTTGAATCGCCCAGAAAACTAATATATTTAAATAGCAAATAAAAGAGAAATTTATATGTAGAAAGGTCAGCTTAAAGATTTTGCTAATAGTATATCTGCTATGTCCAATATCATTGGGTTGCCTTTATCTTTTGAATTAAGTATCACATTTTCCTCGTGAATTAAATTAAATAAAAATTTCCGTTAAATAATAATGCCAAGATGTTACAATTTATTACCATTACCATTAATAATCTAAAGAAAGTGGTAAAAAATATTGAGTTTGTGAAGCTGACGGAGTTTCCGAAAATATAAAATCAGTTAGCTTTGAATGTGCCCCTAAAACAAAAGTGATACCAGAGAAATGTCGAACAAGTAATAAAAAACAAAACAAAAAAAACAAAGAATTTGCATGTTAACATTTGTAGTTTAGAGTAAAGTGGAGTTCGACCTTAGTAGTACGCAGTCTAGAATTATTTTCGAATTTGTAGAGCTTTTTATATTTTTAGTTCAATAACATACCGGATATCTCATTGAGGTCCTTTTTGTTTTAATTTAGTCTCTGCTGAACTTCAAATTTCAAATCAAATTTAAGACTTAATTCAGATGCATTTCTAGAGAATTCACTAAAGAATTCAACCTTAATCCTGTAACGAGTCCAATTGAACATTCCATTCAGATAACCACTTATGGCTGAGACTCATTTATGCTTATGGCGAACTTTAATTCCAATCTCCATCCATCCCAAGGCTGCCTGGGACGCCACCACTGTTACCGGAGTGCATTCGCAAAGTCAATCAATACGTTTTGATATAGCAACTACTTCCGCCTGGTTGAACATTATTTCCTGCTCCGATAGCCCAAGAGAATTTCAGATGGTCCAACAGTGTCATGGCAACGTCAGCAGCAGCGCCCTGGGGGGAGCTCAAGCTGGAGCAGTTTCTGCTCCGCTCTGCGGATGCTCGGATGCTGGATACTGATGCCGATACCGATGACGATGCCGATGCTGGGGCATTCCCATTTTATTTGCACGCGTCGCGTTGTTAGGGGTTAAATGCATGCACAGCAGCAGTCGGCGACCTCCCGCGCCGCCCCCTTAATTTGACCTTTATTGGCGATGGCAGCAGCAAACAGCAGCCGTTACGTTCCACCTGATCACATTTCAAATGGCTTGACTCCGGCCCGGCCCCACTACGGCCGCCCCTTGTGACATCGTTTTACCCTCGTTTCATTTTTGCATGCGTTGACATGTGAAATTGTTGCGCAAGTCTCCGGGCGATATTTGCTGCTGTTTGCCGTTCTTTTTTGTCGCAGGGAGGGAGGTGTTGATGTTTTAATTAATGGCCATATGTCAACTGCATTCGTATAGGTTAAATGCCTGCCAATCTCCAGAGAAATGAAGATGACTGCGTACAAGTTGAAGTTGAAACGAATCGACAAGGCTGCGTAAATAATACATGAGTATTATTCGCAACCATGGTTTGTACAATTATAAAATACTTTATATACTTTTGCCTTCCAAATTCCCATAATTCACAGTAGAAACTTTGTCAATAATAAAATAGTATGCAATAAGAACTTCATGTGACCTTCATCAATAGAAGCCCCAAATCAAAATGACATTTTAGCTAAAGAGGGAGGAGGAACGAACAGGAGAAAAGCAAAATCAATCGCAAATGGCCAAGACAAACAATAAACCATAAATGAGAAACGAGAAACGAGGCCATCATAACCTTTAACCGAGAAGTCGGCAATCGAGATGGAACACAATGGATCGGGAGTGTGAGCTGGCGAGCAAACGCTCATCGCAATCATTAGCATACATTTACGGTCTTGACCCTCAAGTGCTTACCCAATGGCCCATTATGTGCTTTGGTCGGTGGTTGGTCTTCTTTTGTCAATGGTCTGTAGGGTCTGCTCTGTTTGGGTCACTCCCAATGGCCTTGCCCCCTTCACCCCACTCGCTTTGTCCGGGCAAATGATAATAGTTGTTGTTGGCTCCGAACCAGAAGGGTCACACTAGTGCTGATATTGGGCAAGAGATAAGAAGCCGGTTTTTTTTAAACATAATATCCGAAATGCTGGTTGCTCTTCCTTTTGGGTCATTCAATAGACAAAGTAAGCCTGTTTTATACACCCATACCTCGCTATACGGCCGCTCTTTATTCGGCATTTCGTTAAAACAGTCCTCATCTATTTCGAAACCGTTTTTGATGTACGGCCTAAAAGGTTTCGCTATAACGGCAAAGAAAATAAACTTTTTTCGAGTTATTAATAATATTGATTCATAAAACGACTTTTCGCTTTGCGGCCAAGTTTTGAGGAACCTTTCATGGCCCTAAAGCGAGCTATGGGTTTATTATTATATTGTCAAAAGAGTTTGTTCGAAAATTGTTGTAGCCAAGCTCCATTCGGTAGTCTTGATCTTAGTGTTTTCCGTTTCCTGCCACCAAAATAGGTAATCCTTTAGTTAGGGTAACAAAGGATGTAAACATCTACTCCCCATGTATTGTTGCTGTTTCGCGCTGAATGTCCGTCCTTCATTTATTGGCCCATTCATTTAAGCGTTCCAATTGTGCGGAAAGTGTGACATACGCGATGTCCTTATCCCGGTCCAGCTCCACATTTCGCTCGCCCGGGCAGACTCCCGTCGTAAGCTCATAAGCTCGTTTTGGACTTGTCCTGGTGCATTTCCTACTCATAGCTTCACTATGGTTTCCGTATCTTTCCCTGCCATTTTTTCTCTCCTTTTTTCAATTTAACATCCGGTTTTGTGGCTACAACATGTCCATTATGTTGATGAAGTCCTTTGACAATACTCGGGGGCGGAAAGCCTGGGCAGCAGGCAGGGGTCAGGAGGAGGGTCGTATAATATCCAGAGTTTGGCTGGTCGTAATCTGCGGACGATGATGGTGACGATGCCACAGCAAGGACAGTGTGTTTTGGTTTTTTTTTCTGAATGTAAGGTACTTCTGCCCGAATTTGCTTTCACCACAAACCGAGTATGGGAGTATTAAGTGGTCAGCGAGCTTCAAATGTGGTTAATGTTGTTGCCAACTGCATTATAACTAAACATAATGTTTTATGCGGAAATTTTCCAGAGGGATTTTGGTTTCTATAGAGAAAACCTGTAAAAAAACACTAGATATTCCATTAATTTTAATCAAATAAATAAGCCACACAGCCGTCGATATTCGCTCCGTTAACCCCTTTGAGCCCTTGTTCTGCCTTGCCCTTAATGAAACTCGAGTTTAATTGTTTGTATTCTTAGCTTATTGAACGCAGTCGCTCGATTTATTGGCCGGGAGAGAGTGACCGTTGGCCACTTCAGATGGATGCACTTAATGTCCGTGGCGTGTCCTTAATGGCTATTTGCCGAGTCTGTCGCTTTAATTAACCCGCTTAAAGCCTTCGGAAAGTGGCCAGCACGTTGTGGCGATTTATAAGCGTGGACGAGGGGGCACCGAGCACAAAAACAAATACGCAAAAGTAGACCATTCGCCCTTGCTCCTTTGCTTTATTTATTTCTGTCGCATGAAGGAGGTCGTCCCGAGTGGGACGGGAGGGGGAGGGCAACTAAAAACCCATAACTATATGTTTTAGTGACACATTTTAAAAGTGCCCCGCAAGTTGCTGGAAATTTATTGTTATTGCGTTTTGTACGCGTATTTCTCTCCCCGCGTTCTCCCCTCACTTTGCTGTGTTTTATTTTCAGGACACTTTGTTGTGCATTTGTGTTAACCCAATATGCTTGTAATTGTTAACTTGGTCGGGATACAACAATATACAACTCCGAGGCAGAAATAGTCTTACATACTTTCGGAACAATGAATTCTACAATTATTTGGCGGTACAGATTCTGTATTTGACGTTAACAAAGTATTGCTAAGGAAAGGGAACGCAAGCGAAAATGTAGAAAATAGATTATAATGCTCTATTTAGAAAAATAGGATAGAACAAGGCGTAACTGTTTTTTTTTTTGTTTTTAATAAGTTATACATTTTATAATATTTTAAGTGCTTCATCATTTCCTTAATTCGATTGTTCTTGTCCTAGCCTTTTTATTCTCGAAACCACGTTTTCCAAATTGGTGTTGACGATATCTAAAGATATACCTAACCGATTGGGCTCAAACTCCTATTACATATTCCTAAAAACGTTTTCTAAGTCATCAATATTTTTTTGATAATCCCACAGTTCAGACAGTGAAGCTATAGTGTTGAAACGCTCTAAAAATTTGAATTCATGATATTATTATTAATGTTTCGGGTTTATCGTAAATTTTGCTTTAATTGTCGCCACATAGTTTTCGATTCACATTCAAGTATGGATTGTTTTCACGAAATAAACCATTTTATTCGCCTTGCCTTCAAAATCGAAAATCTTAAAGACAGCAAGAAGTGCGAACAAGTGGTAAGGGGATGAGCTGGGGTTTCTCACTTTAGTTTGAAGATAGAATGAGAAAGCCTCGACACGTGTCGGCGTCACTGTCAATGGATGTCAAAAGCACAAGAATGGAAATCCTAGCCAATCCATAAACATACAAGACAAGCCTACTTAACTACTCACTCAGCGAGCGACCCCCAGTCCAAGTTGCCTTGGAATGGAGCTCCCTGCCCGCCCTCATCGCATGCTAGTTGAAAATTAAACCTTTCACTCAACCCGGCCCACTCTCGAACTGTTGCCACCACGTCGTGGTGGTAATCGAAATCTATAACGCACCGAAACCAGAATCAGTTGTCTTCTCCGGGGTTGCAACTCGTCTCGTCAGCCCCTTTGCCTCGTCCTGACTTCTGGTTTGCGATTTGGGCTAAACGCATTACATGTCGAGACAGCGACGTCGCACACAGCACTTGAAGCTTACATTTTATTTGTAATATGACAGGACCTCATATCCTTTTTCAATATTGAGAGGCAGGAAATTATGCACGTCAGACCTGTCTGCTTATGTGTAATGCCCCTTGCGAATCGCGTTCGGTTCATGAGTTGTGGGTTCATTTGGGCGTGGGGTGCACGATGTGTATCCTGGCTCAATCCAGAGGCTTAGCCGCCGGGGATATCCCTCGGCGACCAAC
Organism: Drosophila tani; assembly: GCA_008042535.1. Lineage (NCBI taxonomy): Eukaryota > Metazoa > Arthropoda > Insecta > Diptera > Drosophilidae > Drosophila > Drosophila tani. The sequence continues at coordinate 38,428 of VNJO01013224.1, read as the reverse complement.
CGTCCATTTGTTTTTTTTGTTCAGTCTTACTCATTCTGTGCATATTTCAGTGCCGCTCCCCTTAATGAGTTTGTCAGATGGCCAGCTGTTCCGAAAGCTGACCGATATCAATAAACTTTTCCTTAGTCGATTTCCATATCAGTAAGATGATTTCCATACCATTTAAAGTGATTTTTGAAGATTGTGGTACCAATGCATAAATTGCCCTTAGAGAAGAAGATTGGTATATTTCTTGCTCGAGGGCTTTATTGCAAGTTGTTCTCTCTTGTAAACGTACTATAAGTGTTCGATTTTTTCGATAAAAAAAAATTAAATTAATTATTATTTGCAGTCCCTGGATTTTTCACATCTTTGTAAAAACTTAATTGGAGTTGAAATATAGCGTTGTACTTCAGATATCGCTCTAGTTTTTAAATCAGTTATAAAGTATCCACGGATATATTCGGGGACAAATCACCAGCCTTTTAAATTCACTTAATCAGGCGTCTAAAACTGTGCTACAAAATGGGTCATTATTAATGGAAATGGAATTTTTTTAATTTGGTGTTTTACGCAATTTATTGCATACTTTTAGACACCATTAAAAGTGATTTCAAACCCCCGTTTACATTATATATTGGAGGTGTTACGTTTTGTAGCATAGTTTTGTGCACTATTTTCAATTGATTTCAATCACTGCGATCATTGGAGCTTTCTCTTTTTTGCTAATTTCTTATATCAAAAGATTAACACATTTCCATCCCTTAAACACTTTTTGATTAAATTTGTATTCGTTAAAGATAATATTTATTTAATAAAATAATTTTTGGTTTGCCACAAGTCTAAAACGTCATAAATTTGAACTTTGTTCAAATCGTATCTCGAAACCAAAGGCAGACCCCTGAGGAAAGTTGAGTGATCCGTCGAAGGGTTAAATTCTCGGACTGCTTCATTTGAAATGCATGGGACGACCAACAGGGACAGCGACGGCGAAGCAATCTACTTGTGTCAGCAAGGGAGCATATCCTGATTTCTCTGCCTCGGTGTGTTCCTGGGGTTATTTGGCTTTTTGGCCTGCGGAAGTGTTTGTTTATTTCATTTCTGGTATTTTTAATTGAATTTTCAATGCTTAAACCCTCTTCGTTCGCATCTTTCTTTTTTCAGAAGCTGCATTATTGGCCCAGAACTGAGCGTCAAGGTTTGCTCTATCGGAACTGTGATAAATCGGTCGGCATATGCGTCGGACTATTGCCAACTGGAGGGCACGACCGGCAGGCAGACCCAACCGATGCCCATTCGCTGGATGGCCTGGGAGAGTGTGCTAATGGTAAGGTTTATTTTTAAACTTTTTACGTTTATATTTTTTGTTACACTTAGAGCTAGTGCTAGAAATATTTTTTAATGGATTACGAATTTATGATCGAGAATGTGTGTGTCCTGAAAGTCCCTTCCGAAGTATATTTAACGGGCTTCAGTTTGTGGGGGTGTGATATTCTGCTCCCTTAGCCATATAAAACAAACCAACACTTCGGGCGAGGATTCAACAAAGAGCGAAAAGAGCCAAAAACCGAGTCAAATATTTTATAAATCCCAGAGCGAAAACCGCACTAAATAAATTAATTAAGTACACGAACCCCGAGAGAAGAACTCTGGCCAGGCATCGGAAAACGAACCGAACGGCATGAACTGTATATACATTTTTATAAAGAGCCTTTCGCAAGCACACATAGGAGTATATGTGTATACGAATTTATATGTTCCAGATGCGGGTATGACAGTCAGAGAAAAAGCAACGGTGGGATGCAGAGAGATCTAGAATAGGTTTGGCAGTTTGTTTCATTGCTGCTTTCCGAGGTTTCCACTGCCTGTGGGGCAAAATAAACGAGCCAACGACAACAGTAGCTACTCGTCCTGGGGAATGGGGTAGGAATAGGGCTGGGGAACGGGCTAAAAGGGACAGAGGGCGGGGTGCTGGGAGCGGGGTGCGGGATAGGGTGCGTATATTAAAAAGCGCAAAAGTTACGTTAGAGGATATTTGTACACATGAATAGGTTTTTTGTGCACAGCAACCGCATAATCCTTAAGCCAAAAAGCATGTAAACAAAATCAAAAGGCCTTTGACAATGGGAGGATTTCTTTATTTAGAAGGGCGGAAAGCGCGACTTAGGGATAGCGTTTTTATGGATGGGGTTAACCAAACAACATTGTATCCTTACTTAACGGAGACCAAAATACTTACATAGTTAAGCCATAAAATCAAATATATAAATGAAGAGACGCTGGTAGGAGGGGTTCTTGACCACCTAAAGGTATAGGGCACTATTTAATAATTTGAAAATTGACCAATATCGTGCTCATTGATTTTTTAATTAATTGTATTTATTTATTTTTTTACAGGGAAAGTTCACCACAAAATCGGATGTGTGGTCCTTCGCTGTGGCCCTTTGGGAGATATTGACGTTCGCCAGGGAGCAGCCCTACGAGCATATGACGGACGAGAATGTTATTGAGAATATCGGGCACATATACCAGGATGATGCCATGCATGTAAGTAAAGTTATTAATTAATCATAGACTCATAGACTTATGCGCGATCTCAACGCCTTCTTCCAGGAATTTCTGCCCATGCCCCTCAACTGTCCGCGGGAAATATACGATCTCATGTGCGAGTGCTGGCAGCGCAACGAGTCGAGCAGACCCAACTTCCGGGAGATCCATCTGTTTCTGCAGCGCAAGAACCTAGGATTTAAGCCACAGAATCAGACACTGTTGTATTAAACAACAAGCTTAAACTCGATTTTATCTCATAATAATTAAATCATAAATATTTAAAAGGTTCTTTGCTAATTTAATGCATTTACGTGGAATATGCATTTAAAATAAAATGTTAGAATACAAGCTAAGCTGCGGCCAGCCGTAGTGAATATACCCTAGGCCAAAGAACTCTTCATACACTTTTTCCATGTTAAGCACTCAGACCTGTCAGAGTCGAAGACTAAAAGATGGAAATGGTCGCCACACAAAGTCTTTACATTTAAAAAAATTGTTTATTTATCATATCATCATCCATGATTTTAATTAATATTTCTGATATTTCAACAACAATCATGGGTGACGATACCCACTTAAAATACTTATACCTGCTGATATAGGGGTTTTTCTGGTAAAGCACAGGTAAAGCTTAATATAATGGCTTCTAAGACAATGGAATTCAATGGAATTAAGAGATTAAATGTACATAATTATGAAGGAATCAATTAAATGATCGGCATAAGTAATCGTATTAGACTCCATATGGTATTGTGAATTCTATTAAATAGAATATAAAAACGAATCGGAAAACGAGAACATTGACATATGTGTGTACCTATCGCTCCTCCACCTGAACGCTATCTATCTAATCATTTATGCTTAAATGTTTAAATGTCTATATCGAAATGAATCTATATTTATATGAAACGGGGTCCATCTGCCGCTCCTGTCCCCCCTTTCCATCAGAGACACTCTATATATCAACTCAAAATTGACTTTTGGCCACGTATCGCGATGGAAAAAGAGTTTAAACATGCGTATAATTTTGACAATAAATGTTCGAGCAAGGAAAGGGGAAACCCCCAAGGAATGCTTCGTAGAAAGAGTTACAATCCAAAGCTAATTAATGACATTAATTTTCTAATCTAGTCTGTACGGAAGTCAATTAGACGCATATCAAAAACAAGATTTTCTTTTAATCAAATTTTTCCTGTGCCTTCTCCCTGTTTTTGGTTTGTGATCTTGTAAATCAGGAGGTTTTACTCTTAAGTCTATCATTTTTATTCTCTCAAAAGCTTTAAAAAGGTTTCGCTGTAGTAAAAAATATGTAATTCTATAATGAGAAATTTAAAATACATTTTTCATTAGAAAAAATGTCAAATTAAAAAATAAACATATTCCAAAAATACAGTTGTAGAAACTTTAAAACAATAAACGAAAAACTACTACATGTTTATTTACTATTATTACCGCTTTATTTAACCTGGCTTTTTTAAAAAATGCAAATTCAAATATATACATATATTAGCTTAGAGATTGCATTACCACATTCTGAGTTTAGTAGTAGTGCTTTCGAATGATTAAACATAAATAAATGTGTAAAAAGCATACATTTTTATTAAGCATAAACATATTACGAGTTCAAGGAAACGTTTCACATGCAACGAATAAATTTGTGGCAAACTTAAATTACATTCATAATTTCAACCGAAAATATTTTAGTTTAAGTAGGGACGAGATAAGAGAATCGTTGAGCACAATCATTATGTATGCCCATTGAAACGGACAAATTATGAGTAAAAGAATACAAACAATGAAACACTTAACCTTAAGAATTTGCAGAAAAATAAACAAAGCGAAGAAAGAGAAAATGGCTCCAAGCCCCAGATTTCTTTAATTCTTCCCGAGCATTAGGGGGCAGTCCAGGTCCAAAAACTAAATGAGACTTTGATCCGCTGCGTGCAGGCCAGCAGCTGGGACAAATCCTCGGCCTCGATAACACTTGCACCTGACTCCCACCCACCGAGCCGAGCAAATTAAATAACATAAAATACAAATCCGGTGCTTAAGGTGCTATGAGGGCAGGGGCGAGAACCAGCTGGAACAGAAAATAATAAACCAATTAATTCAAATGGCTGGGAAATGTTTCTTCGGGGGCGCTATGCATCGCACAGTGGTAACGAAGTGGATATTTTATTATTAAAATTCTACTAAAATTGTGTTTCCTATAGGTTGTTTTCTATATCAAATAAAAACACCTCTTAACGAGGTGAGATTAATGTGACGATGGCACATTCAACTCAAAAAATTTCTGATACCAAATTTTGTGACGAATAATAGTTATTCAAACAAAAATTTTTAAAAAGTTTTTAATTAGTTTCAAAATCGGCACTTAGCTGAAAATTTTTAAATGGTAAAATAGGCAGCGTGCCGATTTTGACTCTAATTAAAAACTTTTTAAATATTTTTGTTTAAATAAATATTAATCGTCACAAAATTTGGTATCAGAAATTTTTGGAGTTGAATGTGCCATCGTAGCATTAATCACACCTCGTTAAGAGGTGTTTTTATTTGATATCAGAAGTTTTTTAAATGACATATGTATGTACATACTTAGGTCTTCCATTGTTGTTATAAGTTTTTGTTTGAAACTCAAATGGGAAACATTAACAAAAAAATGCATATACGAAGTTAGCTATATGGGATCATTGCTACTAATTTTGATGAAATATCTCATGGGCTATACGGCCGGAAGTGACTATAAAAATCGTTAAAGCTATTAAAAACAAAAAAAATTATTTGTATTCTAAATTCTTAATTATAATATTTAGAAAATTTTTGTCAGAGCAAAGTAATTATCATATCAAAATACTTTTCCAACGACATATAGCTCGTTTCTGTAACTTTAGTCGTTCAGAAGTTATGGGCGCGAGAAATTTCCTGTTTTCCCGCCAAAGTAGTGGAAAAAGCTAAAATTAGATTAAATTAAAAAAAAAATTGTTTTAACGATTTCTTTTAAATTTAAATTATATTAAATTTTCTTTGATTTGATTTCTTTAAATTTTATTGCATTGTGCACGTCTCTATATGACTCTACATGAGTTTTTACATAAATGTATGTATAGTGCATGTAAAAGGTTAGGTATATGGGATCTTTGCTACTAATTTTAATGAGTAATATCTCGAGAAAGCGAATTTTCCCAGATATGTGTTACATACCAAAAGTTGAGCAATCTCAAGGGCTATATGGCCTTTAGTGACTATCAAAATCGTTAGAGAAAATCGTTTTAAGAAAACTTCAAAAACTAAAAAAAAATATTAATTTTAATTATAAATTCTTAAATATTATATTTAGATAAATTATGTCAAGGCAAAGCTATTACCATTTTAAAATACCTTTCTAACGACATAAAGCACGATTCTGTTGCTTTAGTCGTTTAGAAGTTATGGGCGCGGGAAATCTGGCTTTTTTAGCCGTTTTCCCGCCAAACTAGCGGGAAACCCAAAAAGTCGTAGAACAAAAGTTGTTAAGCTCGAGCTGTTTAATAAAATAAAAGTAGTTCCAGGACTCTAAAACAAAAAAATCGACCCACAGACAGACAGACAGACAAACAACAGGACAAACGTTCTCATTTCGGAAAGCCCGTTAAAATCTTGTTTAATGAATATCTGTTTAAAGGAGTATCGGATCGGGATGATTGAGGTGCCATTCGACGCGTACTTGAAGTTGGATCACAACAAATTTTAAAAATTTTGTGAGTTTTTCTCCATCGGCCCCAACAGCTACAATATTCAAAAATTTCAATTTCGCACTTTCACTTCCATTTCTCCTGAAGTAATCCGTTTTTGAAAAATCTTAGTATGCTGTTTCAAAGAGGTTAACAATACCTTTCGATCAAGATATAAATTGTTCCGATCGGACTATCGTAGCAGATTTTCAATTCTACGGCTGTATATAGTAGTCTCCTTGCGCACCACAGTCTCGGTGCTCATCGTCACTACGTGGACTGCCGTCCACAGTGACTGTTGAACGCAGATAAAGTTTAATTCAAAATTTGGCCCACTTCCCCCTCGGAAATAAGAAAAAAAATAATAAGCTATAGTCATAATTTACAGCATAGATATGAAATAAATATAATGATAAACAATTTTGAACAATAAAGTTTCGGTGCTTGGTGAACAACATCCACATCTGTGTTGGATAAAGCTAAACAAGTTTCTAGCATTTGTCTTTATTTGTCAAAATTTTTCATAAATTTGAGCATAATTAGATAAGTGAATTAGCCATGTCCATAAGCCTTTTAATTTCACTCACAATTCTTTGGATACAGGGTATCTCACATTCGATCACTGTCGACTGCAGCTATCCCACTTGTTTAATACAAACTTAAGCGAGTATCTTTACAAGACTCTCTTCTTATAATAAAGTAGAAATAAGTAAAGAAGTTTCATTTTAGATTGCGGCATTTTCGAAACCACGGTTCAGGACTCGATTAACCATCTGAGGTGAGAGTTGTGTTCCAAATCTACGCTTCTCTCGTGACCAAATGGTCATGATTCTATGACCAAAAATCTTAAAATCAGACCATTTTATTTATCAGTGTGACTATCTTCTTTCCTATTTTTTTGTTTGTTGTTTCTACTGTTTGTTCTTTTCCTCTTTCGCCCCTTCGTTTGCTCACATTAAAACCAATGATTGCGTCTGGGACTTGGTTTTCGCAGACCTTAAAGTAAACCAAGTCAAATAACCATTGGGAGCTCCTCGGGAAACCCCCTCCCTTGAGAGGCGAGATGGGTTCGTGCCAAATAATACTTTATTGATTTGGACACTTTAACTTGAAGCTTTGGCAATTTCATAATATATAAGTAAATATATGGACTGCCTCTTGTTAGCCTGCTCCCGTAGGCACTTTTTCAATTGGCTTTTTCACAATGCAAGGAAAATAAAATCCCATCTGAGAAAACATCACAAATAATTATATTGACTGCCAAACGCAGCTGGATGGCAGAAGGCTAAGTACATTTTCTAATTTCCATATTGACCGTAGTTTAATCTACAATAATCAAATAAATTATGGAAATTAGTTTCTAGGGATTCTGTTTAAGAAGGAAGAAGCTGACCCATCAAAATGGCGCTTTCTGTTTTACCGTCAATTAGGTTAAGCATAATTTTAATGCTAAGCATATTAGCTAGGCATGGAAATAATATAGTAGAAACCTTTAAAATTAAATTGGCCCTTTAGTATATTAAAGTTATAGATTATGTTAAAAAAATGCCTACTATTGAATAATTTCTTTATTGCAAAGTCATAAAACCAATACTTTTGGACCAGATATTAATAAATTAGTTCATTTCGAAGTAAATTTGATGATTTATGTAAAGAAATGCTGATCAATATTACAATACGATCGTTTCTTCAGATTTTTTTATAATCTGCTTTGGAGGGATTTCAAATTTGCCCTTCTTAAACAATCAAAATATCGCACATTCAACTTAAAACATTTATAATACCAAATTTTGTGATAATTAATAGTTTTGTAAAAAAAAAATATATAACATTATTTGGTTTCAAAATCGACACACTTTGGTATCATACATTTTTGAAACCATTTAAAATGTGTTTTGCCGTTTTTGAAAAATTAAAGTATGCAATTTCAAAGGGATGTACAATACATTTTGATCAATATATAAATGCCCTTTAGATAGTACTAATTTGAAATTTGTTGGACTTACGGGTTTCGAAATTTTTAGCGAATAATAATAAAAAACGGTTTTCTGAAAAATGTTAATGATTTCAGCGTGTTTAGCGTTTCACATTTAGACAATAAAAGTGGGTCTTAACGATAAAAATATGAAACTAGTGTTATATGTGATTTAACACATAGAAGACTTTTAATTGTATTTTTTGTGGCAATTTCATTGGAAATCTGTAATTGGGCGGCAATGGCGTTTACTACCAGCTATAGAATATGATTATATGACCAAACCTATAATTTTTCCTTTATTTTTCTTTATAGAAGTATTTAATTCATTAGCGTGTGGCGCGATATATTGTTAGTCAACGATGCCGAAGTAGACTGGGATAGTTTTAATTTGTCAAGAGAATCCTAAGTGAAGACATTTTAAATTGTATATTTTGTATTAAGATATACTCGCCCAATAAAATAAAAAAGTAAAAGTGTTTCGTATGATGGTCCTATTCACTTAAGTACTACAATTTATCTCTGGAAATACTGACATTTAATTATTAAATTAAATTTAAGAAACTGTTTTAGTAAGCCCGTTTCGGTGTTTATATCTATTATGGGATTCCAGGACTCTTGCCATTCTCTTCCAGCCTTCAGTTACGCTACTACACCACTGCATATACCCTCAAAAACCTCGCTTCAAGCTATATTTAAGATAGAGTCAATTTTATTATTTCTTATTTTACATTTGTTGTCCACATTTAAAAAAATGTTTTACGAACAATCAGCTGATTGTTGGCGCCAAGCCCAACGATAACGATAGATTTCAGACCGATTACTCGAAGGACGGTTCAATGCATCTTGAGCGTTCACCAGAACAAACTTGATCACTAATTACAGATTCATCACTGATCAGTGATCATGTTGTACTGATGAACGTAACCAATTTCCTCAAAACTACGATTAGCCTAAAAATGTATTCATGGTTTCAAGGCCAGCGTTCCGCTTTTGGCGCTAACCCGACGGCGCTATCTTGACCAGTGTTCCCAGATCAGGGGTTTTCCCCCTAGATTTATGGGATTTTTGATGTCCTAGGGGGAATTTTAGGGGGGAAGAATTTTTAGGGGAAAAGTTTAGGGTTTTTTTCGGAACTGATTAGCTTAAAATTTTTAAGAAAATCTCTATAAAATTTATTTTTTTTATTATAAATCAGCTTAATTGGCGAAAATATCAAATAAAATACTGCACACGATTTTTGTATCGCTTAAAAGTTTTGCCAGCTGATGTTGGCGCATTCCTTGAACCCGCCTTTAAGATACTAAGAACTGGTATTCCACCGACATTTTTCCGCTTTGCAACGTTCCACGTCATAATTAGATATTTCTTTTTTTAATTGTTTGAATTTATCAGATTTTTTTTAATTTGGGGGGAAGACTGGTTTTTTTTTAGGGGGAAATACCGACTATTTGAGATTTTTTAGGGGGAAAGCAACATTTTCATCTGGTAACACTGCGGTATTTCAGCGCTGTGCGGTCACACTGTACGACGCGTCGGACTTTTTTCAGTTTGGCTGCTGGATTTTTCTAAATTAAAATTACAATCTCGAAACGAAATATAATTAATAAAAGTGCAATGCAACCCTCTTAGCTACTGGCAAGCGAGCTGGCATCGAAATATATACGAAAACTGGCCGATTTACACCCAATTTCCTTCGACGAGATGCGCGTGTGTAAGTGAAAGAAATTCCAACAATGCGCAACACAATACCAATACACACACAAGCTGCCTGAATTTCTTTATTCAAAAGTGTACAAAGTGCAACAAAAAAGGGTAGCGGGTGAAAGCAATCGGGGAAATGCTTGTCTGCGATTGCAGGAGCTGGAAAAGTGCGTGTAATTAACAAGTGCACCGATATTAGCGCAACACAGGGCCCGAAACTAGCAAAACTGTACAACAAACACGCCCATTTTAATACCGAGAGATACGCCTGTGCTCTGGTGCTACGAGTGGTGTGTGTATGCTTGTGGTGCAGTGTTATTATTATTTTATTTATATACTCTTTTTTTTTTTTTTTCATTTATTACACGCTGATTTTGCAACGCTCTTATTATTGTCAATGGCTTATCCAGCGAACGGAAGTCGTCGCCTACAATTTAGGTTTTTCTGTGTTGCTTGTCCACACACTCCCACACACACAGCGAAACACAACACTCACACGTACAGTGGCAAGAGCAGCAACAGCAGTCTGTGGCTCCCACACTGTTGTTGGGCTCTGCCTGCGTCGGTGTCCGCGTCGCGGTGTAGCCGTAGCCGTCGGCAGCGCAGACTCGATTGCATGAGAATTTTTTGCCCGCTTTGTGATTGTTTTTGTTTGACTTAATTTATTGGCAGCATTGTTTTGTTGTTGGGAAAAATGAAAGTGTTGGTGCGGCCAACAAAAGCAAGCGGTGCGCGGACAAAAAGACACAAAAAAACACAAAAAAAGCAACTACAATTGGCCAATAAAATCTTACAGCAATTTTGTTTTGTTTTAGCGAGAGATTATCATTTTTTTTGTATTGTGTGTCCAAGTTTTTTTTTAAGATTTCTAATGCAGGTATTCTGTTGATCAAAGAGTCGGATTAGGGCTTTTTAAGGGAAACTTTATTTGTAATTAAAAAAATAATAAGTTACAAAAATGTTAAAAAAGGTTTATAATCTATGTACGAAATTTGCATCACAGATCAGCATCAACAGGCAATGTCCGTACATTTCTACGCCTATTTAACGCTCTATTTACGATCTATCCACATAAAACTTTCTCAAGCGCCCCTTAATATTAATGAAAAGTAAACTAATTATATTTTGAAGCTTCAATTGAAAAAAAGTCAGAGAAAACGGCTTGAATTTTGTGTTTTTATAGATTTAATAATTAAGCCTTAAATGTAATCATTAAGAGTGTGCCCTGGGCTTTTAAAAGTTAGTTCTAGTCAAAACTTAAGTAAACAAATATTATTAACTTTAAAAAAATGGAATCTTCTGTTGTGTTTTCTCTGTAAAAATGTTCAAACATTTCCAACAAGAAATCTAAGATTCTATTAATTGCTAATTCACAATTTGGTAATTTTCTATTATACTGGCCCCTTCCAAAAAATTAGAATAAAAAAACCATACGTATTTTACGTTGTCAAATTGTTGTTTTATTTATATTTTACGCATAAATGTATTCAAAGTGTGCAAAGTGTCGACATATACATATAGTATTTACGCTAAGCACAATTTGACAAACATTTTAAGCTTCTCAGACCACTGTATTTTGTATGGGAATCAGGCTAAACTTTAAAGATTTATTGTCACTAAACTAAGAGCGTCCCCAACATAATTTTTATACCCAAATGTAAGTTTAAGCACCCCCTATCTATGGATTTTTTTATAATAATAGAAAATTACCCACAATTTTATTTAACAAGCACTTGGCAAGGTGCTTAATTTATTAATTTTACACTTAAACATGATCTTTTCAGCTTAAACTCATCCACACATTGCGACGTGTGGAGGTTGTTGGCATGCCGTAGTGGACAGAGAGCATCATCAACAGTAGAAGCAACGCCTCATGGAGCCGTATCACCAAATCAGACATCACGTAAGTTCCCTCAGCTCAGACTCGTGCTTTGTACTGCCACAATTATGCCACAATACCCCTGTTCTGTTCAGTATCCTCCCGCAATCACAGCCAGCACTGGAGTGGTGGTGGGCAACAACTCAACAACTTCAGCAATCAACCGGCCGGAGCTACACCAAAAATGCAATCGGGGCTCGCACTCGAGTGACACCAGTTCGGCGTACAGCGGAAGCGACACAATGACCTCCACCTACACGTCGTCGATGGAGGCCGAGGAGATCGATCTCTCCGGCCTGGTGGAGTCCACGGTGGACTCTGACGAGGAGGATCTGGCCGAGAGCATGGATGTGAGTGATTGATGGTGATGTTGTGATCTAAATAAAGCTAATCCCTTCTAGGAAATAGTTTAATATGCTTAAAATTTCGAATTTATTTATAGCTTCAAGCATGGGAAGTCAACGTAGTTTTAAAATATTTAAATCCCTTGAAATAAGAGATCATAACTCAATACTAATCCCATTTTTTTATTCCCTTTAGAGTCTCACTGTGCGCGATGCCGTGCGTGAGTGCCTCGAGAAGGACCCGGCCGAGCGCAGCGAGCAGGACGTGGAGGTGCTGCTTGACTTTACGCAGGGCCTGAAGGCCTTCACCAATATCACCTTGGCCGTGCGCCGAGCCCTCTGTTCCGTCATGGTCTTCGCCGTGGTGGACAAGGCCGGCACCGTGGTCATGTCCGATGGCGAGGAGCTGGACTCGTGGTCGGTGCTCATCAACGGGGCCGTGGAGATCGAGCATGCCAACGGCAGCCGCGAGGAGCTGCAAATGGGCGACTCCTTTGGCATCCTGCCCACCATGGACAAGCTCTACCATCGCGGCATCATGCGCACCAAGTGCGACGACTGTCAGTTCGTGTGCATCACGCAGACCGACTACTACCGCATCCAGCATCAGGGCGAGGAGAATACGCGGCGGCACGAGGACGAGAACGGGCGCGTGGTCATGGTCACGGAGCTGCGGTCCATTGGAGGCGGGATTAATGAGTCAGCGGGGGGCAGCGGTGGTGGACAGCCGGCGAATGTGAAGCGCGGCCACGTCGTTATCCGGGGAACGCCGGAACGCCTGCTGCAGCAGCTGGTCGAGGAGAACTCGGTGACGGACCCCACCTACGTCGAGGACTTTCTGCTCACGCACCGCATCTTCATCCAGAACCCCAAGGAGGTGACCAGCAAGCTCCTCCATTGGTTCGACCTGGAGCAGTTCGATGCGCACAAGACGCAGGAGCTGCGGGATCGCGTGACGCGCGTGGTGCTGCTCTGGGTGAACAATCACTTCACCGACTTTGAGGCGGACCACGAGATGATGGCCTTCCTGGAGATGTTCGAGGCGTTGTTGGAGCGCAAGAAGCTGCTCAGCCAGCTGCGGCTGCTGCACATCGCCTGTGCGGCCAAGGCGCGCATGCGCAGCTGCACTCTCACCCGATCCTCGCGCGACGAGCAGCTCAACTTCCAGATCGTCGGCGGCTACGAGCTGCGGCCGGTGGTCGTGGCCACCGGCAGCCCGGCTGTGGGAATCTACATTTCGCAGGTTGAGTCCGGGTCAAAGGCCCAGGACGTGGGTTTGAAGCGAGGGGATCAGATCCACGAGGTCAATGGCCAGTCGCTGGACCATGTGACGAGCAAGCGGGCCCTCGAGATCCTCACGGGGACCACCCACCTGAGCATTAGCGTGAAGAGCAACCTGCTGGGCTTCAAGGAGGTGATGCTGGCCCTCGAGCACAGCAGTGGCTCCGGTGGAACCTCCGGTGGTGGCCTCTCCTCGACCAGTGCCAGCTTCAAGTCGTTGAGAAGTCCCCGCCGCATCTGTGCCAGCGACATTGCAACGCTCCACGGTCGCTCGGAGACCGGCACTGACCTGACCCTGGCCAATGCCTCCAATCGGGCCTACATGGTGCGGTTGAGCTCCGTGGACATGCTGCTCGACCAGCCGGACTGTGCGCCGCCTCAAACACCGCCGGTGAGCAGCGGTGGGAACATGGCCTCCAACTTTATGCAGCAGCTCCTGCAGAGCGTCAACAACAGCTCGGCGAAAAAGAATGCCGGCTTTAGCAGCTCCCACTCGGATCAGCAGGACACAAAGGGCGGCGGCGGCGGCGGCGGCGGCGGCTTCATGACGCTGGCGCCAAAGCGCCGCTTGCAGAAGGCCCTGGCCAAGATGAACCTGCTCAACAAGCAGCAGCATCACGTGGGCAGCCTGAACGACTCCTCGGACACGCTGCTGAACGCTGCTGAGCCCAAGTCCAAGGCCAGCTCGGGCAGCAGCTCGGGCAGCACCCAGTCGTCGATGAACGGCGGCGGCAGTGCCCGGCTCTATCAGTCTCAGTCGAACCCCGACCTCACCAGCCTCAACTACGATGCCAGCAGCGAGGCGGGAGGAGGAGGAACCACCCTGAATGTGAACTACCAGGCTGCCCACATTCATCGACCGTCGGCGGCCAGCACGCTGACCACCAACTCGACGCACTCGACGATGCTGCCCGACTACCCAGAGCACGTGCTGAAGGTGTACAAGGCGGACCAGACCTGCAAGTACGTGCTCATCTACAAGGAGACCACCGCCCACGAGGTGGTGATGCTCACCCTGCAGGAGTTCGGCATCCATGACCCCAGCTCGAACTTTTCGCTCTGCGAGGTGAGCGTGGGCGAGGGCGGGATGGTGAAGCAGCGCCGACTCCCAGACCAGCTGCAGAATTTGGCGGAGCGGATAAGCTTTGCCGCGCGCTACTACCTCAAGCTGAACGACAGCACGGAGCCGCTGGTGCCCGATGAGCTGGCGCTGGAGCTGGTACGCGAGTCCGGCGTGCACTTCCTGCAGCTGAATGCCTACGAGCTGGCCATCCAGCTGACGCTGCAGGACTTTGCCAACTTCCGCCAGATCGAGTCCACCGAGTACGTGGACGAGCTGTTCGAGCTGCACTCCCGCTACGGCGTGCCCATGCTGAGCAAGTTCGCCGAGCTGGTTAATCGCGAGATGTTCTGGGTGGTGAGCGAGATCTGTGCGGAGCACAACATGGTCCGTCGCATGAAGATCGTCAAGCAGTTCATCAAGATTGCGCGCCACTGCAAGGAGTGCCGCAACTTCAACTCCATGTTCGCCATCGTCTCTGGCCTGGGACACGGCGCCGTCTCGCGGCTGCGCCAGACGTGGGAGAAGCTGCCGTCAAAGTACCAGCGGCTGTTCAACGACCTGCAGGACCTCATGGATCCCTCGCGCAACATGAGCAAGTACCGCCAGCTGGTGTCCGCCGAACTGCTCGCCCAGCACCCCATCATTCCGTTCTATCCCATCGTGAAGAAGGATCTCACCTTCATCCACCTGGGCAACGATACGCGCGTCGATGGGTTGATCAACTTTGAGAAGCTGCGCATGCTGGCCAAGGAGGTGCGCCTGCTGACGCACATGTGCAGCTCCCCGTACGACCTGCTGGCCATTCTGGAGCTCAAGGGCCAGTCGCCCTCGAGCGCCCTCTTCTCGCTGAATCAGATGTCCGCCTCGCAGAGTAACGCTGCCGCCGGCTCGGTGATTGCCGCCAATGCCGGCCAGGCGACCATCAAGCGGCGCAAGAAGTCGGCGGCCGCCCCCAATCCCAAGAAGATGTTCGAGGAGGCCCAGATGGTGCGCCGGGTGAAGGCGTACCTCAACAGCCTCAAGATACTCAGCGACGAGGACCTGCTGCACAAGTTCTCGCTGGAGTGCGAACCAGCGCACGGCTCCACCTACTCGGGCAGCATCTCGCACGGCAACACCTCGCACCGGAGCGGCGGCGGTGGCAGCATTAGCGGCGCAGCAGGCTCCGGGGGAGGCTCCGGAGGAGGCGGAGGCGCAGGCAGCTCTAGTCTCAATGCCGGCGACCAGCTCAGCATATACTCCCACACCAGCTCCAGTTCGGCTCCGAATTCGTCTTTGTCGCTGCGCAAGCGGCACCCCAGCTCGCCCACGCTCTCGACCACCAGCTCGACCAGCTCCACCAGCGATCACCAGCGGCGTCAGATGCAGAACAACGGACCCAAGTTCGGCACTGCCTCGCCGCAGGCCGTCAAGAAGATGCTTTCGCTCTCCGAGTCCTCCAAGATCCGCCCCCACCAGCCCTTTGTGCCGCGCCACGGCCTGCATCACATGCAAACGGCGCATGGCTTCATAGCGCCAGTGAATGTGGGCAACGTGGGATCGGGAGTGGGAGCGGGAGGAGTGGCCACCACCTCACCCGCCACAGCAGCCGCCAGTATCCAGTGCACCCCGAGTCCTAGTCCGTGCTCCCATCGACGCCTGGCCTCGGCAGGCAACATATTGCCCGCACGGGCCATACACGAGCGATCGCACTCGGACACCCCGGCCACGCCGCCGCCGCCCTTGCCGTCTGTCGATCTCTCCCTGGAGAGCAGCAGCGTAACCACATTTCGCGATTTACCCCTTCGCAAGTCCATGACTTCCGGTGAGTGCCCTTCTTTCGTCTTTCGTGCCCTTTGTGCCCTTCGTGCCATAGCTCTGTTACTAAACTAAATGCTAAAAAATGCTTATAGCTGCTACTAAAACCGGATTCTCTGAGTACGCTCGTTCGTTCAGTGCCTTCCCCATGCCCCAAAATATCATTGATTCCCTTAAAAGTTGTTTGAGAATTTCCTAAAGATGACAGATTTCATTAAAATGTCCTTTATGTTCCATGATACAATTATAGAAGGGAGTCTCGGCGAGTGTCTAGCGTTCAGGGTATAGGTAGGGTATAGTAGGGTAGGGTATATATAGGGTATATTCAACACTTTGTGTTTGCTTTATATTGATATTTAACCAAATGTTAAAAATCGTTTATCTTTTCTATTAACAAAGGGTTTAGCTGTGAAGCATTAAAATGCGTATCGCAAATTACAAAAAATGTTAAAGAAACTTGGATAAGCGTAGCGTCGCTAAGGAAACGTTTTATTTTAAAACTAGGTCTTGTTTTTGCGCTAAAAACCGAAGCAAAAGTCTGTCTATTCAAAAACTCACATCTATTAAAAATTAGATTATACAAAAAGCTTCAACTTGTTATTATAATTGGCAAGTTTTAACTCCAAAACCAGGGAGTCAAACCGAATCGTATTTCGGTTCCGGTTCCGGTTCTGGTACGTACCGAAACTAACATTTCGGTAAAAGGTTCTGAAAAGGTTCTCATTTTTATCGGTTCCGGTTCCGGTTCTGGTACCTTAATTTTACCGGTACCGGAACCGGTATGTACTAGACATCTGCATGAAATCACTCACAACATACGTTTCATTGAGTATATTCGAATGGAGTTGAATGGACTGAGTGGAATGCAAGAAATGAAACGACATTGTATCAGTATTCGTTCCCGTTTGGCTTCATAGCTTGGGACGTTGAACGAAATGAATGAGAAGGAATGAAGCGAAAAATGAAATAACTGTATTTGGCAATGGGTGTTATATTCGAATCATTCGAGTTGTTGTGTAGGAATTCGAATTTTCAGGGACCACCTGCAGTTCGCAAACAGACGCAAGTGCAGACGCAAACATGGACACCTCAATAAAAGAAGCCGACGAATGTGTATCTGTATGTATTTGTAGTCCGCGTTATTTTTATTTTGTTCTTAGTTTGATGTTTGGTGTATCTGCAGTTGCAACTCGAATCATTCGAATTCGGCGTCTCAGTTTTCAGAGTTCTCACTTCATTCCATTCGTTTCTCTATATCTATTCTTTGTGCGGCTGAGTCGTACGTAAGCGATTCAACTCATTCAATTCAGTTTGGCTTTGCTTCAAATTCACTCAACTCATTTTCAGCTTTGTGCATTTGAATGTGATTTTTTTGCCACTCATGCAGATGTCTAGTATGTACCGGTACAAAAAAGAATATATAAGGTTGTCAAAAAAGTCTTGCGGTATTTTTATTGAATTTTCAATTGTTCATAAAATTGGTTATAATAATGCGATTTAAGTCAAATATGCGCCGTTTTGTTCGATGACGAGTTCCCAACGAGATGCCAAGTTCATAATGCCCCTCTTATAGAAGCTCGCTTCCCTATTGGCAAAAAACTCGGAGAGCCAATTTTCACAGGACTTTCTTGTGGCCAACTTTCGACTACCAAGCTCGTTCGCCATGGACAGAAATAGGTGGTAATCACTTGGTGCGAGATCCGGACTATACGGTGGATGCAAAAGAACCTCCCATCCGAGCTCCCGGAGCTTCTGGCGCGTCACCAAAGATGTGTGTGGCCTGGCGTTGTCTTGATGGAAGACAATTCGGCCTCTGTTGATCAAAGATGACCTCTTCTGCATGAGTGCTGCATTCAAGCGGTCCAGTTGTTGGCAGTACAGGTCCGAATTGAGCGTTTGGCCATAGGGGAGCAGCTCATAGTGGATGATTCCCTGCCAATCCCACCAAACACACAGAGGATCCAATCCAGGCTTGGCCACCGTCTGGGCAGCTTCACCGCTTTTCGACCACGACCGTTTGCGCTTCACATTGTCGTAAGTGACCCACCTTTCATCGCCAGTCACCATCCGCTTCAAAAACGGGTAGATTTTGTTGCGATTCAGAAGCTATTCGCATGCATCCATACGGTCAAAAATGTTTTTTTGCGTCAAGTCGTGTGGCACCCATAGATCGAGCTTCTTTTGGAATCCAAGCTTCTTCAAATGGTTTATAACGGTTTGATGACTCATGGCCAGCTCTTGGCCGATGCTACGGCTGCTACTATGCCGGTCTCTTTCGATCAATTCAGCGATTTTATCGCAATTTTCGACGACAGGCCTTCCGGACCGTGGCGCATCTTCGACCACCTCTGCACCAGAACGAAAACGTTGAAACCATCGTTGTGCGGTGGAAATGGAAACTGTATCGGGTCCATAAACTGCACAAATTTTATTGGCAGCATAAGATGCATTTTTGCCTTTATCGTAGTAGTACTGTAAAATATGCCGTATTTTCTCTTTATTTGGCTCCATGTTTGCGACGCTATAACTCACGAACGAATAAAAACAAAAAACAATAAATCAAACACGTGTTAGCGCGTGAAAAGAGCTTTCCAAAAAGGTCTTGCGTGAACCGCTGCGACGAATAATACTAGAACTGCGCGCTTGCAAAGACACCTATCGGAAATACCGCAAGACTTTTTTGACAACCTTATATATAGAAAAAAATTAAATGAAACACATTATTTATTGACCTGATTTTATTAATCAATTATTGAATATTATTACAACAAGTAACGGTATCGACCGTTACGTTGTAGGCAACGCTCTTCTGTTCTCTGTTTGCAGCTCTCTCAGAAGCGACAAAAGAGCAGTGAAGACAACTTCACTCAGAACCGAAACAGTACCGGTACAATGTTTCGGTTCCGGTACGGTCTTTTCGGTTCTAATAATATCGGTTCCCGGTACCGGTTCTCAAAATAATTCTTCATTTCGGTTCCGGTTCCGGTTCTTGTTCTGAATTTCAATCGGTTCTGTTTTGGTTCCGGTACTGGTTCCGGTTTGATTCCCTGGTTTTAACTCAAAAAACAATATATATATATTTTCGTATACATTCGTTGCTCTTAATCGAACTTTTAAAGCCGAACAAGGGCCTTATTTTGCCGACGAGACGACCTGCTATAATTGTGTCCTAATAACTATAATTCTGTAATTTCTCTTTTAAGTAATCATGAGATTTGCAATAACTTTAGTTCTTAAAATTTCCATCTATGATATATTTTTCCTGGATTCAGCAAATCCTTTATATTTATGTAAAAAAAAGAGAAAGAAAGCTAGCTCCGACTAGGCTTAGTTCTTAAACCCTTACAGTTCTTAGTTTATTGACAGTCGTTCTTCAAAATAATATATTTCAAACAACATGAAATGAAAATAACTAAGCAGATTTGGCCTGATTGTTCTTAATATTTTTAACTATTTGTGGGAAGGCTTTAAGCCAGTGGAGAAAATTGAACACTCTATGGCAAGATATGAGAAAAAAAAAATAGCTAAAATATTCTGTAATATGGCAAAACAAATAGCTATGCCTAAAAACTAGCTATTTAACGCTAAAAAGGCTAAATCTAGCCACACAATTACAATTTGCCTGCACTGATTCTTCTGTTCTCTTTTGTGCACACTGTGCGTGAGCGGCAGCGACTCCAACTGAGAAAAATATTATCCCGCGGAATAGGGCCGTGCCGACCACTGCTTTAAGCTTAAACCGAGCTAGTATATGTATATATAGTTATTTGACAAATTTTTGTCCTCAAATTGAACAGAGAATGTTCTAGGAGTTTAAAGCCTTTCCGTAATCTGTAACTTTTATGAGAATACAATCAGAATTAGTTAGTACATATCTTTAAGTCTGGAGAGTATCTGAGTAGCGGCACTCACTCCGATTGTTCCACACATTAAAAATATGAGCTGTGATTGAGTAATTAAATCTTCTGGCAACTGTAAAAGGTGTTTAAGACTTCAGCCTCTTTTTGTGGATAGTTGGCTTTCTCTTTATTACACCCTCTGAAGATCTCTTTAAAAGTGAAGTTCCCGTGAAATGCACTGAATGGGATGAGTGAGCCTTGAATCCGGACCCTGACCCCTGAGTAGTCTCGTAAGAACCGTAGCTCCGAAATAAGTTAAGTAGTTACCCCTCTCTTTAGTTGCGCCTTAGACTCTGTGCCCCTGCTTTTGCATTTGCAGATACTTATTGGTGGTTGGACTAGGTTTGGTTTGGTTGTCGGCTACATGTAGCACTCACACACACTATACACACAGCACACACACAGCACACGCCACAGCAGCCATAGCAGCCACTTGAGACAAAAACTCTTCTTCTTTACGCTACTTTCACACACCCAACAGGTTCCATATCGTCGTGTGATAGCGGCTATGTGCATCAGCAGCAGCAGCAGCAGCAGCAGCAACACCACCAGCAACATCCCATACAGTACCAACAACACGAGCCCTTGCCGCCAGTATATACGGCCGCCGACTGCCGGCTGCTGCAGCAGATATCGAACAATGCCGTGACCCGCAACCTGAGCAACCTGAGCCACACTCCCTGCCAGAGCACAAACAACACTCCACCCAGCACACCCACACCACCACCACTGACCCCACAGCCAGCCACCATTCAGCTTTCTGCACCGCCGACGGCAGCCGCGTACATGCACATGCGCAGCCAGCAACAGCAGCAACAGCAGCAGCAGCAGCAGTCTCTGGCCATGCCGCCACCGCCCCCACCGCCGTACAATGTGCCCCCGATGGTCAGTGTATATAGTAGCCATCACCATGTGGTCACCGCCAGTGCGGGCGGCAGCAGGCACCTGAGCCACATGCACGGTAAGAGGAGCAGTAAGCGGAGCAGAGCTGACAACCAGATCCAGGTCCAGATCGGGATCCAGTAATCACAACAAATGCAAAGCGGGAATCGAGTCAGATCTCTATCTTGAAACATTAGATTATAACTGCTAATAGATTATAAGTACCCTGCAGCATGCCCTGCAGCATGAACCTTTCTAACTTGATCTTCGTCTGCTTACAGGTGGCCAGCCAAACTTTATGGATATCACCAAGTGTACCATATGCCCCATGCCACCAATGAATCAATAATGAATCAAACTGTGCTGTCTTAACTGCTAAATGTTAATTTAATTAGTTGTGAGTATGCCCCCCCGCGAGCACTGCGTAATTCAGAACCATAAGTGGGGTCGGGTTAAGGTATATCCTTACCGACTTTACATACAATAGAGCTGCGAGAAAATCGATTCTTAGCGCATCGATGTTTTCCGATCTTTTAAGAAATAAAATCGATTTAACCGACTAAATCGTGAAATGGTCGTACCACTAAGCAAGAAATATATAGAGGCGTCAAACAGCAGAAACCAAACGGCTGAGCCTGGAACCCCAGAGCAGCCGAACGAAATGCACCCCAGAAAGCGTTCGGCTTTTCGAGTTCGAAGCATTCGTTCGAAGGCCAGCACAACAACAAACCGATTTTCAGACGCAGATCAAATGCGGAACGATGAGGCACGGCCTCATGAACACATTTCTTGCTTAGTGGTCGTACATAACAAAGCATGCTTAGATGTTGATTAAACATTTTCGAATTGGGTGCAGTGCATGCCCACATCGACTATAAGGAAATGGAAAAAATATAATTTATTATATTAAAATATTTAAAAGCTTAATATTATTATCAATGATCTTTGTTCGACGTCAACTCTTAATTCTCGCATTCTTTGTGTGGAAGAATTTATCTTGAAAGTGTCTGATGATATATCGATTCTTTCTAATCAAAATTAAATGAATCGATAGTATCGATGCTGAAATCGATTTTTTGCCAGCTCTAATATACAATAATTTACGTGTAACTAATTTCCTGCATATCAACATTAAATGAAATTAAATTTAACAAAAATCTAAGCCAAAGTACAGCTAAAAATGAATAAATGTAATATGTGTGGAAGGTGTAACTCCCTTACACCTCCATCCGTTATTGTGAAGATTAAACCATTTTTTTAAAATACCCAAATTTAAAAATTCCATAGATAACAGTTGACCGTTCCGCCTTTTCGGGCTAAGAAACACTTTGCTTCTTTTTATTTCGGTCTTTGGCTAATTGTTTGCAGCAGAACTTTTAATTTTACTCTCTTTTAATAAAAACTTTGATAGAGCGATTCTGTTGAGCGCTGTTCCTCTTTACTGTTTCTTGTTGGTCATGTTAATTTGACAAAGAAACCATTTTTTCATGAATTCTATACTCTTGAGTATTAAGAATTTCTATACATTTCTACGAAAGTATACACATTTACTTATCTGCACCAAGACTTGAGAAAAGTCACTAGCGCGACAAACAGATAAGTACTAGGCTCCAGCTACCGCGATATGTTGTCGAATTTTCTATGTAGGTTCATAGAAAATTAAGGGGCTATATCAGAGTAACACATGAAAAAATAGGCAATTAAAAAATAGAAATACTTTATAGAATGTTTTAAACTAGTTTGGACATAATAGGGTATATCTTCAGCTATGTTTTAAGATTTTTTTTCGCAAAAATATTAAAAAATAACGGTCTTATACGAAGCTTACGGAGGTATACCCGAACTGCTGACACGATTCCGGCCGAACCAGTAGCTCAATCGATGTTATTCAAACAGGTTATTAAAGTATATAATATTTCCTATACAATGACCTACAGTATTTTAAAAATATTAAAAATTGACAAAATAAAAGTTTGAAAAATTATATATATATATAGTATATATATATATTTTTTTTTTTTTTTTTTTTTTTTTTAAATCAAATTGACAATTTTTAATCAAAAAGATCTTAGGTCATTGTATGGAGAATATATTCAAGAACACCCAGTAAAAATTTGAAAGCGATCGGTCAGTTTGTCGTTGAGTTATGATGCCAGCAATTTTGCAAAACGTCGGTTCGATAAAAGCACGTTTATTCAAGATATGACATTGCCTCTTTTACAGGATATTGTTCAATGTTTAAACCAGGGGTGCTCAATATTGCCTTACGGCAGTGCCCTTACCAACACAAACAAAAGAAAACACACGCACACACGTATCGACGTCGTTTTATTGCAACAAAACTAACACTGAAAGAAAAAAAAAGTTAAATTCAGAAAAATAATAATTTTGGTTGCTTCATTTGGTTATTTCATTTAAAAATTTACAGTTGATCTAGAAAGGTATCACTCATTTTAACGACACGCCAAAGAAATTCAAAAAAATGCACACGTCGGTGGTCCACAATAAACTAAAATCAAACTTAAATCAAATTCTATCAGAAACGCAAAAAAAAGAGGCAGTGCAGAGCCGAGAACAAGACAACAACACTTTGCATTGTGAGTTGAGGAGAAAAAAAAAGTTCAATGGAATTGTTGTTGGCTTATCTCGTTACGGACAGCTCACATAGAAGAATTGGCGTGTGCCTTAGGGAAGTATGGCGTGTGCCGCTTCGTATGCTAAGTGCCAAAACAAAAACAAATGTGCTCGTGTGTCATAGCATTGAGCACCTCTGGTTTAAACTATCAAATTATAAAAAAAAACATTTTTTTTTAAATCCTACACTGGTATAGCCCCTTAATACTAAAAAAAAACCAATTGAGCCTATAGGGTATAAAAACTATATTCATAAGTATACATTTGATATTATTAAGTATCAAGTCTATACTAAACTCGTTATACTGCTTGACATCGCGTAGAAAGATAAAACTCCTGTTATTTTTTTGTGCAAACAAACACGAACGGTGAACTGTTATTTACAAAGTTTAAAAAAAAAATAACTAAATTCTGATTGTGCCGCCAAATTGTTCTTAAAGCTTACAAAATGTAACATAAAGACCGTACCTCATGGTTCTGAAACTTGTAAAAATGCTAAACATTGCACTAAGCATACATTATTATTTCTTTCTCTTTTATTTTTTAGCTTAAAGAGTTGCCAAAATTTGTAAATGGTTGTGGTTTCCAATTCATCCGAATCAAACCTAGACAGGATCCCGCATCAACTGCCCTTACCCTTCATCCGGACTCTATTTGCGCCGCTCAGAGATGTATGTATGATGAGGTGATGAGGGTGCCGCAGTTTACCTTTAGTTAGTGGCCTATGATTTACACATGTCTTAATTTAGTCAAATTCTGTGTACCCATTTCCCTCCCATTTCCCACTATACATACACCGCCCGCCCGCTTAGTAGTAGCCTTTTCTCCCAGAAGAAAATGTCTGCAGGCAGACCCACCCCCAAGCAGACTCGAATAAAACTCTTTTGAGTATTCTCCGGCATTTCTCTGAAGCATTTCAATGCCCGGCACAACAGTTTCGTAAATGCTAGGTAGACATATACACACTACTATATACACTATAATATACTGTTACAAAACCTTCGCTCCAATTCCAAATATTTAGTTTTAAAGCCAAGAAGAGAGAAACCTGTTTCGAATATTTTTTCCAAACATTAGTATTTATTTACCGGAAAAAAAGGAAAGGAAAAAGACGGAAAAAGGCAAAATAAAAGACAAATGCAATATATTTGTATAAACAATAACAAAAGACCTAGACTAGCCCTCAATACAAAAGCGAAATCATCAAAGTACAACTAACTCGAAAAGCAACCAGAAATAAGTTTATAAAATACAAACCTGAGACTTGATAAAAAACAAAAAACCCGAATAAATAATGTTTTGTGAACATATTTTTCTCACACGTAAATGACTCTAATATATATTTTTGAGTGTGCAAGAATGCCTGTTATATACATATAAATATACAATATATATATATATACAATCTACCTACAAGAAATCTCTACATATATAGTAAATATAAATAAATATATACAAAGCATATATACAAACCTGGACGTAGTGCAGACACCCGACTCTTAGCTGGATTTTCAAGCCGAAAACCAAATTATCTTTTGCTGAACACACGAGAAAACAAATCTAACATAAATTGTGCTCTTTAAATGTTTAAGTTTAAGTTAAGAATAAAAACATAAATAAACGTAGCTTTTTAAGGCGCTTTCAACAATGTTATTTAAATCAAAACCTATATGTAAAAATCGTGAAAATTGCGAATTTTTCTCAAGTGTCGTCAAATATATTTGTAACCTTAAATTTATAAAGTGCAGCTTACAATATTTTTTCTTGGATAATTGGGAATTTATTAAAGCTATAAACGTAATTTAATTTCATGCTGAAGTAAAATCATACAGGTTTCATGATTTACAGATTCTTTTTAAGTTTTTGCCGCAAATGCTTTGACTGTATTAACGAGGTATGAAAGAAAGAAAAACAGCAATAGCAATTCGTTCTCTATTAATAATTTATTCGGAAAAATATAGTAAAGATTTTACTTTACAATTGAACATACATATGATCTACGTACTACTTGAAGTTCTTGATGTGAGCCAAGTCCGTCTTCCCACTTTGCAGCACGTCGAGTCCTTCAGAACAATTCCCTAGCCAGATATATTGACTAATATTTACAAAAGACATTTGTATACTACTTTATAGTTTATTTTTAAATTCTATATGTATTTAATATGTATTGGAAAATTATTAGGAAATAAACAAAAACTCAAATTATAATTATCAATGGACTGTCAATGCACATGGGTAAAAACGCCTTGTTGTCGCCTTGCTAGTGCATTGCAGGCAGATCGTGAAAGAGGGAACGAGAAGGAGATAAAAGTCAGACGTAGTTGTGCAAAAAATCTTTCCGGAAATTCACTTCAAGCCTTTGTACTCTATGCGTACCGGACATCAACTTTTTTAGTAATAGCAAAAGGATAAAGTGAACCAGAAAACGGATGTAACAGGATGTATTCGTCCTACTCCCCAGGCACTTAACCTGGAACTAGAGCTGGGAAACTATCGATAGTCGTCCCATTCGATATTTTCGATGTTTTGAGAGCGACCATTCGATACTATCGATTTTCAGTAAGGCACTTTAAAAATATACAAATAAAATCAATTTCGAATGTATTTCTCATCTTTTAGATATTTAATGCCATTAAATTTAACTGTAACTCAAATTATTAGAGATCAAAATTATTTTATCAGTTCAGTGTGATGTACGAAATAAAAAATAAAAATATAAGAAACTAAATGGGAAACAAACTCTCTAACAAAACAAGAAACTTAAAGTCATATGATTTGTCTAAAAAATAAACAAAAATATTATTCTATCCATGCATTTCTTTGCAAAAATAGTAGGATATCAGCATTATTCGCTTTAAGCGAAGCCCATCGATAGTGACAAAAAACAATCGATAGTGGCCCAGAAAGGTAACGATTCGATACCTCGATAGTACCATCGATAGTATCCTAGCTCTACCTGGAACCCATTGGAGTTTTCCTCAAGCGCAAGGCAGCCTCCTCAAGCTTAGTCCAACGCTCAGTAGAAAACAAAGTGCGGTAATCCATAGACCCTGGTTAATACTTCATAAACTTTTATATCTCTAAAAAAGAATTATTTCGATGATCGATGATCAAATTTAGCAAAATTATTGTAACAATTGGGAAGTTATGCAGATTCATATGCGAGGGATAAAAAGCAAATAAAAATGGATGCCATCGATGTGTTGTAGAGGTGGAGGAACATCGATGTTTGCAGATATCGATGTTTTTCGGTGTTTAAATAAAAAACATCGATGAAAAAAAACATCGAAGTTTTTCGATGTTTTCATAAAAACATCGGTGAAACATCGAAACAAAATTTCATTTAAAATAAATTAAAATTTGTGTCCCTTACTTTAGTGATGTGACAAAAACATCGATTTTTTTCCCATAAAATATCGATATTCCTAAACATTTCAAAAACATCGATGCATCGATATTTTCATCGATGTTTCTCCACCTCTAATGTGTTGCCCAGGAATGATAAGAGCTGCTGATGCTTATATCGAAAATGTTATAATTTTTATTGCTTCTTGTGGGGTATATCAATTCGTTAAGTTTGGTTTTAACTTTAGATAAAATACAGTTGTCTATAAATAATTTGGCTTTAAACCTAACCAGTATTTATGTGGATGTGGAGCTACCTTATCTAGCTAGGCACTACGACTTACACGATTTGTGGGAGTTGCTGTTGGCGCTCAGTTTCGCTTTAGTTTCTGGAACCTAAAAACAAACTACAATCTGGATAAAATTGTACGTTCCTCAAGTAAAATCAAGAACTTTTTGATTGGAGTTACGCAGATTAAAAGGCACTTTTGCTAATGACGATATACCGAGTCGAGTCCTTAAATAAAATTGTTCGCTTTCGGGAAGTTATGCTTATACGACATAGAATGCTTTGGCCCATGGACACTATATTAACCTCGTTCGCTTCAGATAGGTAATGAGCAGATTGTAGATGAACTTGTATTGCGCCAGGGAGGGTATGATGCTATCACGTTGATGTCGAAGCTGCCCGATGACCCGTGGTATATCCAGGTCCTGCAAAGATCCCGCCAGGATGGATTAAAGAATACAGCGGCATTAACTAAACTAAATTCCAAATGCAAACTCACCTCGTTGTGGTCCAGGGTGTAGAGCAGAAGATCCGCAGTCAGGGTGACGCCCGAACGACCGCCCCCCTCCAGGCAGTGAATCAAGACGGGAGGATTTGTATTGTGTCCTGGCGGTACCTCGTGTGTGGACGCCAATCTAACCGAGTTTAGCTCCTCGAGGAAGTCGAGGAAGTGGTTGACGTCGCGCGGACAATTCTGTTCCGCCCAGTCTGCGTACTGCAGATGCCAGACGGAACGGTAGCGCCGCGAGGGAGCGTGGAAGAGCCGCAGCTTGCTCGTGGTGCAGCGGTCGGTGGTTTGCGAGAATTCCTGATACACCTGGAACTGTAACGGAGGACACAGAGGAGTTAGAGCCTTTTAGCTTGGCGTAGAACCTCCTCATCACAAACCTGTCCAAACTCCAGACGCTGTTGACTGCTCAGGGGAATATACCTCTGGTCCTCGGTCAGCTGAACTACCAAGTACACATCGGCCTCCCAGACGCACTGCCAAAAGGTGTGCATGGTCTGCGACTCTTGCGGGGACTGTGCCACAATATAAAAACGCTGCTTCGTTCCCACAGTGGCCTACAGGAAAGTTTATATTTTATATATTTATATTTATATTCATATTTCATATCAACTCTTTGTTACGCACAGATATGTAGGACGCATTTACGTATCCATGTCGATTCTCCATCGACGGCACCAATCGCACCCGGTTATCGTCGTAGGGCAGGAAGTTGGGATCGTGGTTCTTGGGCTCATTTTCCTCCAGCAGGGCGCACTCGTAGAGGGCGTGCTCTCGCCGCTTCGGTATGCGCTCGAACTCCATAAACAGCTGCGAGTCCTGAAGCTTTTCGTTTAGGATTTGGCACTGGAATTATTTAAGAAAAAGGTGTGGAATCCTAAGAACTTCAGCTCGTGTCTGTACTGTAAACTGGCACAGGTCTCAATTATGTATATTTCTGCTATAGGATATAGGATAGTTTAGGGCAGGGGTGCTCAAAATTGCCTTACGGCAGTGCCCTTACCAACACAAGCAAAAGAATACACACGCACACATGTATCGACGCCGTGCAGAGCCGAGAACAAGACAACAACACTTTGCATTGTGAGTTGAGGATAAAAAAGAAATGCAATGGAATTGTTGTTGGCTTGGCTCGATACGCACAGCTACACAAAGAGGAGATAAAAAATTCTATGGAATTGTTGTTGGCTTGGCTCGATACGCACAGCGACACAAAGACGAATTGGCGTGTGCCCTAGGGAAGTATGGCGTGTGCCGTTCCGTATGCTAAGTGCCAAAACAAAAACAAATGTGCTCGTGTGCCATAGCATTGAGCACCTCTGGTTTAGGAAGATTCAGACAGCTCGACAGACGTCGAGTGCACCCAGCGACCGTTTGGTCCATTGTGATGTCTGAATATTTGAAACAGAAGGAATAGCTAGGAATGGAAAGGCGTTGATAGGTAGTTGGGAGCCCACGGAACCACCCGGTTGAGTCCAGGAAGAGCGCCAGATCATCCAGGCGCACATTCGCCAGACTGCCCAGTTCGACGTAGAAGGGTCTACCCAGGGATTGAGTTCTCCTCTCACGAAGTGCGGGGCACTCACAGAGGAGGAGTTGGGATGGTGTTGGTGGGGTCCACCGTATCGTAGCAGTGTCCCTTTAAAGTAGAGCTGTAAAACCATCGATAGTGCCCTTACTCGATATTTTCGATAGTGAGTGTCCAAACTATCGATAATATCGATACTATCGAAAACATAAAATGGGTTTAAAAATTTACTTTGCTTAAACAAACCAAATTCAATGGCTTAATTTATATAAGATTTTATGTAATAAAAAAAATGGAAGAAATTTTATCGCAATTACTGTCTATATAGATTTTAAATAAAGATAGTTTTTGAAATTAATGATTGGAAATTAAGGAAAAATGTTTTGGTCTGTTCTTAAGAATACACAAATTTAAGATTATATTTATTGACAAAAACTTGTCAATTTTATACGAATTCACTGATTACCTGCTAGTGCGATGTATCGATGGTGAAAAAGAACAATCGATAGTGACGCGGAGCACAACACCATCGATAATATCGATAGTATCGTCGATAGTTTTACAGCTCTACTTTAAAGCTCCTATTAGCATCCTTATTCCGAGTGCGCTTCGGTTTGTATCTTGCCCAGAGTGCTTTGGACACCTCGCAACCACTGCTGCAGTCCATTGTTCAGCGACAGCAGTTCTTGTAGTACCCTCGAGTTCATTCTACTAAATCACTTACCAACTTGTCCTTGGAATACCTTCCGGAAATGGGTTGGGGCTTGCTAACTCCGGTGGACCAGCGATGCGGTAGATTGAGATCGTCCTGAGCCAGCTTCAGTTTTGCTGCAAGCTTGGCATGCTGACCAGCTGTCGTCGCCTTCTCCCTGCCCAGCGTGGCGGACTTCTGCTTGTCGGGCGTCTTGCTGCGGGCGAGGAAGTTCCAGCGCTTCTTCCGCTTGCCATCCTTGCTGGCCGCGGACGAGGTGGTGGTGTCCAGCGTCGAGTTGAACATGGAGGAGGTGGACGCTGACGCTGATGTGTTGGCAGATAGGTTCATGGCACTGAATTGCTGCTGCAGCAGCGAGTCCCCAGCCGGTGAGATGACGTCGACGACTGTCGACGACTTGTTGAGGCTCGCTGTGGATCGATGTTGCCGGGGCGGTGGCGTGACTCCAATTGCCGGAGCAGCACTGGCCGCCCGGGTGGAGCGCTTCGGCAGCTGCGGCTCCTGGAATTGCAATTCGGCTCCGTATAATATTACCTCTTCGGGTTGGGCATTCACCGTTACGGTGACCACGTTGTTTGTGCTGGCATGCCTGGCCGCCGGCACGGGCACGGGGGGCACAACGCCAGGCGGGGCGGATTGTATGGAGGAGGCTCGCTGACGCATTGCCTCGCTGCCGCCAGAGGCGCGCTGCGGCAGGTTCTCATAGATGGGCTCTATGGATCCGTTCACCACACTCCGCTGCAGGGGCGTGGGCGTGGTCGTGGTCGACTTCTGGGAGGGAGCGGGCGGTGGCTGGGGACTGCTGCTGGCTGGCGGGGGCACAGAGCTGCGATAGCCACTGGGCGGCAGGGTGGGAGAACTGTAATACAAGTCAATAAATTGTAGGAACATAGTAGGAACACCATATATAAACATAACATAGAATGTAACAGAAGTGTAAACAATGTATTATAAAACCATTGTATATCGATACTATCGATTAAAGTTGAAAAAAGATATCGATAGGAGAACAAGAGAGATCTGCGATCACTACTTGTCGGAGCGGCGCTTTTGGAAAAATAGACTTTTGGTGCAAAATAAAAATTAATTAAAGATCAAGAGCCTATAAAATGTTACTATAACTCCAAGAACTTCTATCCGATATATCAGTAATGGGGAACCCTACCTTTGGCTAACGACGGCTGCGGCTGCAGCTGCTGCGGCCGCCGCTGCCTGACTCATCGCCGACTGCCGCAGCTGGGACATGATGGACGGCTGCTCCTCGATCATGTTCAGGTTCTCGAAGGTTCCGTGCGGCGGCAGGTAGGGCTGCGAGTGACCCATGTGGCCCACGTACTGGTGGTACTGGTGCAGCGTGGCTCCCGAGGAGGTGGGCATGTTGCTGGCATGAGCCAGAGCCAGGTACTGGCCCCCGTTGAGGAGGGTGCGGTTGGAGACTAGATCGGGCGACGAGCCGCTCACGTAGTTGCGGTAGCCCTGCAGCGGACGGGGCGTGGCCACGGCCAGGTCGGGCGTAGACGAGGAGCTGAGCCGGTTGACCGGGTACGGCGGCGGCGCCTTGTGTCGCATCATGTGCATGCGCTGTGAGAGTTCCAGATACGCCTGGGCGGTGCTCACCGGCGACTGCACCTGTTGCTGCTGCTGCTGCTGCTGCTGCTTCGTCTGGTACAGGTTGATGTGGTGATGGAGGGCGGCTGCCGGCTGGGCCACGTCCGGATAGCGGTGGGCCGTTAGGTGGCCGTAGAGCAGGTTCTCGTGCACGTCCGGCTGGGAGCCGGCATAGTAGGTGGTGACGCCGGGCGTGGCCAGTGCCAGCGTTACGTTGTGCAGCTCCGCCGAGGGAGTGCGATACTTGAGCTGCACCGCAGTCTCATAGTCCGGCGCTGGCCGGTACGTGGGCAGCATGGCCTTCAGGCGCTCCCGCTCCTCGTTGTTGTTGGGGTGCAGCATGCCGTTGCTGCTGTGCAGGTTGTTGTTGCTCAGGTCGAGGCAGGAGCTGCTCTGTCCCAGGAGCTGGCTGTGGCTATGGCTGGCGGCCAGTGAGATGTTCGACGAGAGCATTTGCTGTTGCTGATGGAGCTGCTGCTGCTGCTGCTGCTGCTGCTGCTGCTGTTGCTGCTGCTGCTGCTGTTGCAATTGCTCGGCGGCATCGGCATAGTCAAAGTCCACATAGCCAACGCCGCTCTCCGACGCTCCCAGATGGCCGCCGCTCTCGACGTCCGCGCCGCTGCCCAGGCTGGAGGGCGTGGTGGCGGTGTCAATGTAGCGCTTGAAGAACTTGTGCTGGCTGATGCAGAGCTTCCAGAAGTAGCGGGCAGTGTCGGCCTCGCCGAAGATGAAGCTGCCCACAATGCTGCCATCGCCGTCCAGCCTGTTCTGCTCGATCTTGATGGTGCGCTTGTCGATGGTCACCGTGTGGAAGTCCTTCCAGGGGAAGTACTGCCGCCCATTGTCCGCATTCACCACCATCCCGTTGATGGCCAGGCCCAGGTGCAGGTCATTGCCCAGCGTGTCCTTGGCGGCGAAGCGCTCCTCGCCGTAGCCGTCCAGCTGCTGGCAGCACTGTATGTACATCTCCTCCGCCTGGCTCTGGCCGAGATGGGCCAGGCCCGCCTGCTGCTGCAGCACCTCCACGATGAGGCCCTCCAGCATGCTGTCGTCGTTGGCCAGGCCCTGCATGTTGCGCGGCAGCACCAGCGACTTCTTCAGGTAGTCCTTGCTCTGCTTGTCGCCCTGGTAGCTGTCGTACTCCGCCTGGCGGCAGTACAGAGCCAGCAGGATGGCCGTGCGGATGTCGCAGGCGATGCGGCCCTCGTAGATGTCGCTCTTCAGCTGAAGGAAGTAGTAGAATCGCGTGGCCTCGTCGCTCAGGTGACGCACGCCCGTTGTCACGTAGTGGCGCACACGCAGGTAGATCTTTGGGCCCGCCGCATACTTCTCGAGCTGACGACTCAGCGAGCGCTCCAGGTCGATCCATTTGAACTCGTCCTCCTTGTCCTTGTCCTTGTCCTTGCCCTTGACCAGGTAGCGCAGCCCAAAGAACTCCGGCTGCTGGATGAGCAGCCGCTGGCACACGTTGTCCAGGCACTCCTGCCCCTTGCTCTCCGAGCTGATCGTGCAGTCGACCGTGCTGGATGTGTCTGCAATGGAAGAAGCATTCAAGACGTGCTCCGAATAGCAAATTCACTAAAAAGCATTCAAATTCACGGCAGCCCTGCCCACAGCACGCACAGGCACACACATACCATACGTTTCTACTAATCTCTTTCGAGACTTGTACGGTTTATGGACAGAAAATTCAACTGATGGAGCTAGTTTTGGGATTCGGTTGCAGTCGCAGTATCTATGTATCTATGAGTATATTTGAAACCATTTCCAAGACTCCTCAAGGAGCTTAATATATATTTTTACTCAAAAAAAGTGTTTCGATTTTTCTTTCTCGGCTCTACAGAGCTCTCTGTAACAGTCTGTTAACATCGTAATCAGTTTGGGGGTGTATGCGTGTACTAGGCTCACACCTACACTTGCTGCAGGGCGGTTGCTGCTGGGTTTACGATGTAAGCTTAACAGCCAGCTGAATGGACTCAACGATCCTGGGCGTCCTGTCAACGGTAACTGTTAGCACAACCACGCGACATACATACATATGTACATATGCTGAAGGCAACAACAAAGCAACAAGTTAGAGTGTGAGTGTGTGGGAAATAAGATTGCGATGTCCGCATTTTTGCGGCCTGAATTCGCTGGCGAATTCCAACGAAACTGGTAACAACGGGCGCTCTATCATGCGCGGGACCATAAACGGAGTTATGTACATATTTCCAATTAAATAAATCAACAAGTGTAATAGCCTGGGGCAGCTGGTAACTGTGGCTCTGTCGCCAAATTGCCTTTGTTGTTGCCTTTCCTATTGGTGCTACTTGCTGCTGGTGTAGTTGTTTGCGCTATCGAGGGCGAGGGCGATTTGGGTTTACTCACCCAGCAGGTGATGCACTGATATAACAAATAAACTCTTGGACGTCACATTGTACTGGCGACACTTTTTTAAGAACTTTAATGGCATTTCCGAGCCGTGCGCTGCTCGCGTCGAGGTCTTTTTACAAAATAAAATGTGTCCAGTGTTGTCAACTTTTGCTTGAAAAAAGCTGGTTTTGACGGGAAGAACGATAAAAAAAGCTATTTTTCGAAACGGCCATAAAAAGCGCCAGTTTTTCAAAACGCTTTTTCCTGATTTTCAAACTACTTTTACGTATACGTAATATGTTAATTATAAGCTTATAAGCTAAGCGCTACTCGCTGGCTCTCTCTTGGTTTATCCCTCACGAGAGCGCGGAAGAATTCTAAAACGGTTCTGCATTATGGAGATGAATTCCATTGCGGTTCTATGAAGCGCAATAAAGAAAGGACACTTCGCGAGAGGAGAAGGGTTTTAAAACGCTATATTAGCCTTTGACTAAAATGCTTAAACCAACTAATTGTGAATGGCATAAGTTTAATAATTCCATATAACAAATATGTGTATCAACAAGATTGTACATTTTTTAAATTGCTGAAATTAAGACATTTTGTCATGAAAATTAGTATAATAACCGATAGTCCCTATTTTACATTTTATCCGGAATATACTAGTTGAAAAAAGTTAGATCTTGTGGAGAAACAGCTAAATTGGCAACACTGAGAGCTCTTTGGCGATACTAATATCGATTAATAATATCGATAAGACTATATATTTTTAGTATTTTTTCCCAGGGCAATAGATTACGTTTGTGATCACCACGTCAAAAGATTACGAGTTTGATCACTTCACGTTGTTTGATTACGTTCATGTTGAAAGCAGTGTGACCAGCGTCCGTGGAGGGACAAATGGGCTCTCTCTCCGTCGAAATTTAGCATTATAAACGGCGAGCACACTGTAATTCGTACTTTGTTACTGCACCTCGCCCGTTCCGTTCGTCGTGGATTAAAATTAAAGTAAATTAAGTGATTCGTCAACGATCAGGCGTGTAAAAAGAAGGGAACGAACTGGAAGAACGAAGCGGAAACGACCCAGGCAGATCGGTGAGTTGCACTACATAGATTTTAGGTTTTATTTTGTATCTGCGAAGTCCAAAGGCCACGCGCAGTCGAAATACATAAATTAATTGATATTTTGTGCACTGACGGTCAAGGTTACACCGATAAAAGCAGATGGAACAACCACAGACAGAGCACCCTCTCGCTCGCACTCACACATGTGTGCGGTCAGGTTTCAAGTTGAAGTTTTACCTGTTGCTGAGCTCGGCTCCTCTATTCACTTTTACAAACTGCACAGTGGGCAAAATCGTCAATCATGTACTTACTTACTTCTATTACTCTTTGGACTTATTGCGTCGATGCGAATAATGGTTAAATTTACATATATGGAATAGCGCTGTTTCCGGTTTACAAATATTTTGTATGTATTGTTCCTGATTTAAGAATTTAAAGTTCAATTCGGTGGTTCAGTCGACGTATTTTAAACATTACTAATTGTTAAACATTCAAATGTATTAAGGTTATACATATATTCACATTTTATATACAAAATCTTTATTTTTTTAATTTTTAAATGAAAATTTGTAATTAATGACACACCTTGTTTTGAGACCTGATTCAATTTTTAAGATAAGTTTAAGAAGGGATTTGTTTTATAGTTATCTGTTACAATCTCTTGGAGAGATAACTTAATCTTCCAAACCAGATAATTATATAGAGTTTACATATAACATTGAGCATTTTTACGGTATACAGTGATGGAAAAATAATAGAAACGAAGTAAATGTTCTCGGTTGGAGCTTATTTATTAATTAAGTGAGAAAATTTTAATATAACAGTAAATTGATACAATTAGTTGGGGACATAATAAGTGCAAGTTATACATATATCCTTAAAATGTTTTGACTTAACTTCTTTAAATCTTGTTAACTTCAAATTTGTATGAAATTGTGTTTGATATGTTAAATTACTTTATCATTAAGTTATAATTGATTTCATATTTAATGAAAACATTACTTTTCATTATAATTATACATTATAAAACTATTATAAAAATTAAATGAATAAGAAGGTGTGTAGATGCAGTTCAAAAAATTAGGATAGTTAAAGTTGGGAAAGTGAATATATTTCTTTGAACTCATTCAGTATAGCATTTCCTATTACTCTGTTGATGTGCTTTTTCTGATATGCTAAGCTACATATGTAGGTGTACAATTTTAAGTTCCAAAATAAATATGTACCAAATACCAATTGTTTAAAAGAGCCCGAAATTTAACATGATAGCACTAGTTTATATATTTTATTTCGATTTGTATTTACCTTGGACTAGAATCCATGGGTTTACTTTCTCTTATTTGCTCTCTTATAAGTCGTAAAGCGCTTAATAATATTTAGTATTTACCGTCTGACCTTTTGGAACGTTTTCCTATCGCATAACACCGGGATAATAAAAGAAACAGTCTGATTCTTAATAAATGTGTGTCGGAATTGATTAGTTCTAGCTTGTCTTAACAGACTTTCACGCGGTTGTATTTGTTTAAAAAAATGCAGTATTCTAAATGAATAACACAAATTTGCCGTACCCTTATTATCATTGTGGATTGAAGACCCCAACAACTTAAGATAATTCAATTAAACTAATTGAACTATTTTTGTTTATTTCTTTTCGTAATGTTCCTTATGAATCTTTTTGAACACATGTTATGCGTGAGACAGTCAAATCAGTCGGCAGCTGATGCTGATTACGAAAATGTACATATATGTATATTTGTTATATAATCTAGCACATTATCTCCTCTCACACAATTCTCATTCTTAAATGTAGCGTATTTTAGGAAAGCAAAATAGGCTTATATGAATCATTATATTACTTAAGCCCTCTATTATTATGATAGCATGCGGAAGCATTCAGATTGTTTTGGTAGAATAGGTCTCGTGTCATTTAATTTTTTTTTTGGGTCACCTCTATAAACAAAATCATCAATGTATACTCATGTTTTTAGATCAAACGCTTATAGGCAGTTAAGGTTTTATATCGAGTTTTATCTTTCGAGTTTAAACTTTAGAATCAGCTGCAACAGTTACCCTGTAGGAAAACGCGAATGGAACTAAACATATCCTCTGGTTACTTAACTTAATTTCTGATAAGAAAAATCACTCGTGTGCTAACTAAAACTGCCAACTCATGCTTATGGTGTTATTATTATATTATCATCATGGCTAGGGGATTCTAAATTTCGCAGCTACTAAGTCAGTTTCAGCATTACGGAGGCAAAATGTGTTTGTATCGCTACTTAAAGTGTGTCATTAACCGGCCGATTGTTTAGTTGCGATTCAAATACTTTGTTTGGTGGTAAGTAGCACAATGGTTCGAAATCAGTATAACTAAGGTTTATTACAAGTTTTCACTTAGTATTAATAT
This sequence comes from Drosophila tani, assembly GCA_008042535.1. NCBI lineage: Eukaryota > Metazoa > Arthropoda > Insecta > Diptera > Drosophilidae > Drosophila > Drosophila tani. Next base: position 914 of record VNJO01013224.1, on the reverse strand, counting down.
TTAGAAACATATTCAAAGCACAAATTAGTGCAATATTTATTTTTACATTTTAAATAGGTATTTATTAGTCATTTTGGGATTCAATATTACAAAAAAATATGTGTTTCTTTCATATCTCTCCAACTCTAACATATCAATGTATTTCCATTAGAAAATGTTTCTTGTGTTTAGCTGTCTTGTACAGGCATACCTGTATCTGGTTAGAAAAAAGTTGTTGACCTGATCAAATATGTACATACTTATGTGCAAATACATATGTTTATCAGCATCAACAGACGAGTCGATCTAGTCATGTCTGTCGCCTGGCAAGGGCTCACTAAACACATGTATACCATGTGTTAAAAATGTGTTAGTAATGGATTTATGCGAACAAGAAGTAAATTATTGTCCATAGTACGCCAGCGGCGAGGTGACCTATAAAAATTCACCAATTCTCCTCCACTTGTTGCTCGCAGTTGCTGCTCGCTGGCGTCAATGTTGCTTCACTCAATTGACCACGACGCCGTCGTACACCTTCCTCGAACTGGAATTGGACGACGCTACCATGGGCGATTTGCATAAGCTTCGCTTAGCGCTTGCCCACCCCGCCCGTCAGGCATTTGTTTAATATTTATTTTCTGCCATTTGCTGACCACAGCAACAAGAACTATTACGCGAGTGCTGGTCTATGCAAAGTTCACACACGTAGCCGAAACGGCGCATTAGCAACATTAAAGCATTAAGTCAATTTCCAATTCAAGGTGCAACTTCGACAGTTGCGATACGCAATTCCCCAACAAACCCACAAACAATAGATGGGATCGGTCTGGGGTCAGCGATCACACATTCCGAACAGCCAAATTGTTTTTTTGAAACAAGTAAATCATTAAAATATAGTTGTAAAATAAGCCCAGCTATCTCTAGTAGAGATTGCA
>VNJO01013218.1:0-11120 GCA_008042535.1 Drosophila tani | reverse complement strand
ATATTAGAACAGGCATTTATAAAAACAAGAATGAGCTTCCGATATACAAAAGAGTATCTACAGTGAATGGATATTCTATAATTAAATATTATCATAAAATAACTATTTTTGGTACACAATATACTTTTTATGAAATAGATGGTCTAGATTCAGATCTACTAATCGGCTATAACCTATTGAAAAAAATAGGAGCCGTAATTGATACAGCTAAGGGAGTTATCAAATATAATGGGAGAGAAGAAAGATTAAATAATGTAAACGGTAATCTTTTGAACCAACATTCTTTAACAGAAGAAAATACCATTCTTCCATTAAAGGAATTTATAGTATAAAAATACTTTGATGAGAAGGCTCAAATCAGATCGGTATCTGAAATGGGTAATCAAAGTGAATTTAGTTTGGGATATACAAATCCTGAACACGCCGTCGTTGAAATATCCGACATAAATAAAAGTTTGGGATATATAAATCCTGAACACGCCGTCGTTGAAAAATCCGACCTAAATAAAAGTTTGGGATATACAAATCCTGAACACGCCGTCGTTGAAAAATCCGACATAAATAAAAGTTTGGAATTTAAAAATTCTGAACACGCCGACGTAGAAATATCCGTCAATAAGAATACAAATATCTTGGGATTCAAAAATCCTGAGAGCGCCGACGTAGAAATATCCGTCAATAAGAATACAAATATCTTGGGATTCCAAAATCCTGAGAACGCCGACGTAGAAATATCCGTCAATAAAAATACAAATATCTTGGGAATAAAAAATCCTGAGAGTGCCGACGAAGTAAATAATATAGGTACGGATCAATCAAGGATCCAAATCAATAACTTAACGGAAAGTGATGAATCGGTCTCTGATCAAAATACTCAGCATTCAGCAGAGAGTAGTTTTGAGAACGTTATACAAGAAACCCGAAAACCCTTAAATCAATTTAAGCAACAATTGCTAATTGCAACGGGGAGGTATACGATACATGAGTCGATTTATGTGTTCGGTAACACAAGGCATATAATCGAATTTGACACTCCGGGGAATTTAATATCACTCTTAAGAGAATATATTCCACCCAATATCAGAAATTTTACAACAATTCCCATTGGTCAAATCTTTGATGATAGATAACGAACCAAGTTTTTTGATATTTTATTTAACAAAATCAAGCACGATGATATTCCTAAATTATTGCAACAAGCTCAAGAGAAAATGTTGCAATTTCATAATAAAGACAGACAAATTAAGAATTATCACGTAGGTGAGGTCATTTACGAAAAGAAGCACGGGGAAAGAAACAAGCTTAATTCCAGATACAAAAAACAGGTAGTTAAAGAAAACCATCCTAATAAAGTAATTATAAATAACAGAAACCGTATTCACAAAGATAATATTAAATAATCTGTTTTAAATTACAGATAATGATTTCAATATTGTACTTATTACTGTTTGTATCAACAACCAAATGCGAAATTGTGGATTACACGAACCATGATTTCCTTCTTTTCAAAGATACCAAGGATGTTCTTATTTATAAATCTTACGCAGATTTATTTCATGTAACTAATATAAGTTTTTATAGAGATATAATTAATCTTGAAACCGAATTTCTAAACAGTCTCAACAATAAGAATTTTCTTTGGGAATTATCCCACGATTTAAAAATAATCAATATACTTATTTCTCAATTAACACCCAATAGATCGAAAAGAGGCATTAATGAAATAGGCACTATCTGGAAATGGATAGCGGGAACTCCAGATCATGATGATTTTATAACAGTCAAAAATAAAATAGACGATTTAATACAAAATAATAACGATCAGTTCGTTATTAATTCTAAAATATTTAAAGAAATAAAATCTTTGTCTGAACAATTCAAAACAGCCTTTAAAAATCAAGAAATTCCACTTAGAAAATATCGTCTGCGCTTGCTTACTTACGATCTTATAAATTTAATGGACACAGTTACACTCGCAAAAATTGATGTATTTAATACCAAAATTCTAAATAATGATGATATACAAGAAATTTATAAACACGAAAATAGACCGATAATTTTAACAGACCTTTTAGATATATCTGAATTTAAAATCGCTCTGCACAGAGATCTTTTTATAATTTACATAAAATACCCTATTATTACCGATCGTTGTGACGTTTACTATTCAAGATCAATTTCACATAATGATGGTAAATTATTAATTGATAATCACGTCGCAAAATGTAGAAATGTAATGTCTAATTTAAAGACCGAAGTATTCAATAATTATGGCACACTTAACCCAGAAGATTCATGTTTCACAAGATTACTAAATGGAAAAAAATCTTTTTGTAATAAAATCCGAGAAAAAAATAGAAATGTAGATGTTATCCAAGATGGAGCCATTTTTGTAAATGGAGATAATACAGTTAATGACACACATTTAATTGGTTCATATTTAATAACTTTTAATGGCACCACTAATATCAATAATATATCCTACACCAATGTAGACAATAAGATATTGGAATACATCACTGCTCGAAAATATACAGATTTTTTAATATCCGAATATATTATATCTAATGATTCGGAACTCTCGTTCGATAATATTAACATACTGAATCCATTTATTCAAATTAAACAAACTCAAATACCAGTAACGTTAATATTAATCATATTCACTCTAATATATTTAATCATTATGGTTATAATCAAATTCAAAAAATATCTAATATTCAAACCACGGCAAATTCATATAGAAATCGAAAGAAATATGTCCGATAATGAAATAACTAATATTCCCGACAATGGAAATACCCTAGAAGAAAATATCATTGTCGAATTGTCAAATCACATAAATTCAATTTATCCATCAGTTCCAATGAATCGGGACGATTCAATTTAGAATGGGGAGAGTTAACCAGCTCAAGATCACAGCAGCCTTACCGAAGCTGTAAACAAATTTCTTTTTTAAACAATTCTTAGTTGGGAACCACTTATTCAGCCTTCCCAAACAAATCCCTAATAGCTTCCCCACTTAAGTAGAAGTTCATTATTAAGTTCCCCACTTCAGTAGAAGTTCATTATTGAGTTCCATTTGCGACGCAGTCCTTCTACTGTAAACTAAGCCTGGTCTCCCAAATATAAACATTAGCATCCGGTCGCCACCCAGCGAGGCCCAAAAATTGCAGAGTAATCTGTTAATTGAATTTCACAATCAAGCCAAAGATTTCGTCATCCAATATTTTCCGACTCTCTTGAGTCCGATTAATGTTTATCTCTTAAAGAGTTCCTAGATGAGATCCTCGATTCTCTTAAGCCGAGGTTTGCTTATCAGATAATCGGCCCTTGGCCAGTCAGTCAATTTTGGAGATCCAATCGGAGAAGTTGCAAAAGTAAAGTTCAATTAAAAGAGCAGTGAATTAATATAAGTTCGACCTATATAATGTAATAGTGAATAAGTGTTAAATAAAAAATAAAATAAATTTTTTTAATACATTCACTAGTGAGATACTTAATTTGCATATGACAAAAAAAAAATTATTTTTATTCACTCTGATACGTACATTTGCTTACAGAACTAGAGCTCAATACAGAAGAAGAAAGAATGCTTACTTTCTTTTCTCCTGGTGGTTTTCCAAAATTAAAGCGACATTAGCGTTTATTCTTGTATAAATTTTAATTTGTGGGTTTTTAGAACAAATTATAAACATACTAAAATATTGTCTTTACTCGTCCTCATTTGATTTGGCCAGTTTCTCGGCAATGTTCATTTGCTTCACCAGGGTAAAGACAGAAAAAGAAAACTTGGTAACCTGCAATCAATCAATGCAATAATTTTCAATAACCAGGTATATGTTATAGTGCTTACACTGATATTGGTGCCCACGGAGATAGGAAAGACATTCATAGCCATGAATGTAATCGGCTGCTGGAGTTTCTGCAAGAAGTACATAAGAGTCTTTTTATATCGTTTCTCATTGTCGATCCAGTTGGATTGAAACAGGGCGTCAGCAAGATTGTAGCAGTCCTCAGTCAGATAGTTGCAGAGTATGCAGAAGGGCGTAGTCTCCAGGAGCACGGCTGCCATAAAAGATAGCGCTGCGATGGCCGATCCCAGGTTAGCGAACAAAACGATATTAATAAGGGTGAAGCCAAGTACCAAACCAACTACCAAGAACTGCACAAAGATAGTTCCAGAGATCACTGGACGGAGGCAGTCGACAAAGCTACATACATAAACAAAGACAAAGAAATTTTTATTAATCAAGATGGGAAGATAACTTTGGGAAGCCTTAGTTTGAATACCATTGCAGTTTGCAATTTTATCCAATGGCTACAACGTTTAGCTATAAGACGTAGTCGACTGATCTCGATCAAACAAAAAGAAAGATCTGTACATCTGATTGTGCATAATAGAGTTATTGTCTGACCACATCTGAATCTGAAGTTCCACATGTCATCAATAAGCCAAAGTCATCAATGTTGCAAAATTAATAACTTTTGAACCAAGAAGGATAATCAAATAGTTTAAAAAGCATATGATAGGTAATTGTTCAGTATATCAGGAATGATTAAGGAATGTGCCGAAAAGAAACTGCACACTTTCAAACGTTAAAAGCTCTCAGTGGGAGCTTTCGATCATGCCTTGCGAAAGCTCTTACTGTCAAAAGTCAAAATTGATAACTATCATACAAAAATGACATTTAAGTAACAAATAAATCATTTTTGTTCACCTTTTGAGATTTAATTGTGTGCATTGTCTTAAAAGTTTCACCAATAAGAATAACATTTTTCGATTTTTTTTTGTAAGTTTCTTGTGAAAATGACACAGATACATAAGATCAGAGAGAGATCAGAGTACTCAATCCCTAAGTATTTTGGGTCGCTGAGCACGAATCCGCTGTTCATTTTGTTCCAGCAGGCGTACGTTTACCAGGGACGTGTATTTTATACCAGGGCTGTACAAAATACAATTTCTGAAACTGTAGATTTTTACGTTTTTTGCCTCAAGGTGTATGGGTTTTGCAGAAAGCTGCATTAATACTTTACTGAATTCGCTAAAGAAATATTCAAAGAACATATTGCAAAACAAGAAAGAAATCTGTCTTCGGTAAACCGAAGCTTAGATATCCTTGCCGTCTGCAATTGGATCAATTAAAATCAATCCATTTTGGTAAACTTAAAAAAATATCGAAGTTTAAAAATTCATATTACATTTACTTACACATTTTACATTTTACATGTAGAATTTTACATTTTCATATAAATCATGTTATATTTATGTTATTTTTTACAATATAAAAAACGCCCTCGCTTTTTCATTTCGTTCAGAATTTTATTTAATTTTATGAGTAGCATGGTGCCAAACTAAAATAAGTTTAATTTTTAACGAAATAATGCGATTACGGAGCATTATTTTGTTCAAAATTAAACTTTACTTATTTCGGCGCCATGCTAGTGATAAAATGAAATAAAATTCTGAATAAAACAGTTCGTTTACTGACAGCGAAAGCGTTTTTTACATTGTAAAAAATACCATAAACGGTCACCATGGATGTTTTCTTCAATGCGTTGCAGACTTCTGGAAAAAATTATAATACCCTGCAAGGGTAAAATAAAAATGTCAAAATTAAATGCATCGTCCGCTTAGACAACTGGGCGATAACCAATAATACCCTTCGACAACTATTGACCTAATTTTCGAAGTATTCAAATAAAATGTATTAACGGAAAAAAAGTGAGAAAAACTGAAACAGCCGGCAAATAAAAATTAAAAGAAAAAATTGCTTGCATTTTGCGGGATTTGAACTTAAACCATTCTTGCAAAAAAATCGTTTGCCCACCGCTGAGATCTCTAGACTCTAGGCCATTTATTACGTAAATGCCAGCAATTGTCACATCTAATAGCTTCCACATTTTCTTAATGAAAAAACATTTTTTTATTGTAATAAAAATTCACAAGAAAGTGTCTGTGAAAGAGAAAAGAAATCGACTGTTGACCAAAAAATAGCGCCAAGTCTGTAGAACAGAAAGAGCAGAACCGATATAAAATGTATCAGTTAAATAAAAAGGAGAACAAATAAAAGAGAATCTGAAATAAAAATTTAAAAAAACAATTCCTTGGATTTTGCGGGATTTGAACTCAGTCCTTTCTTGCATAAAAAACGTTTGCCCAGCGCTGAGACCTCTAGGCTATGCATGGGAGCTAATTTGAGCGGCGATTTATTTTAAGAAGTATTGAAGTAGTATCATATAGTATGTATTATTTCAAATTGCCTTTTAATGTGAGGCACAATCGTTTAGGTACCGGGTATCTCAGAATCGAGCACACTCGACTGTAGCTTTCTAACTCGGACGCTACGAAGAGTGTCCACATCTTTCTATCGTGTCATCTAACTGGAAAATTGAACCGTCGACCATATGACAGTGTCAGAAAAATCAACTGAAAGCTCATAAGTTGGAGTTGGAAAACATGATCGGCATAGGTATCGACGGAGCGAGTGCCACATCTCGTCACAATTAAATTTCATTCGCATTTATAGCATCTCTTAGCTGAAGATGCATGTGATGTTCTTCCAAAAAGTTTGGACTTCATGGTCCAGGATTCACAAAAATGGTTTTCGAATAGCACGAATGGCTGTGACCCAAAAAAAAAAATTACAAAACTGTTTGAAACTCGTTGGCTGGCTAGACTACATGTAAATCAAAAAATTTTAGATGAGCTTCATTGTGAAATGCCTCATACATCCGAACGAAATGTTCAAATGCGAGATAAAGTTGTGCTTGGTTTTTCTTCAATACTTATTAAAGGAGATAATTTCTGTAAACAAGTTATTCCAATCCGACTCAGTGGAGCCTTTGAAACTCTTAAAGAATCTGAATGACTTATTGTACTCATACCTGCAAAAAAACGTTGTGTCACAATAATTAATACAGGCAAACGCAGAAGATTTATGCGACTTTCCGTTTAAAAAATGTCTAATGCCTGTGGATTGCAAAAATGTTGGGTATAATTTTAATGAGTTGTCTTCATCATGGATACAGGAGCACTTGATGTATATCGAAAACCGATGCAAAAACTTCTTGGTGAAACTCAGAGAAGAGTTGAAAACACAAGTTCGCAAAAACATAAAATGCTTCGAAAAATTATCCTTTTAAACCAAATATAGAATAAAGTACACAACTGGCAGAGTCTTTCAAGGGTCTTGGTATTGACATCGATGATACTGTCACCGAGTATAATTTGTTGCATCGCGTAGAAACAAAATCAACGTCCTCAGATGAGTTCTGGGCTACAATCGATGAACAAAGTGATGCTGGTGGAAAGCAAATATTTAAAAATGTATCGAAATTCGCAATGTCCCTTTTGTGTTTGCCATTTTTAAATGCATCAGTTGAACGAGCGTTTTCAGTTTTTATACCCGGTACCCATAGGGTACAAGGGTATTATAAGTTAGTGCCAACCGAGAATGTATGTAACAGGCAGAAGGAGGCATCTCCGACCCCATATAGTATATATATTCTTGATCAGCATCACCAGCCGAGTCGATTTAGCCATGTCCGTCTGTCCGTCTGTCCGTCCGTGTGAAACAACAGATCTCAGAGACTATAAGAGCTAGAGTTACCAAATGTGGTGACAACATTGGAATCTCTTGCACGCAAATCAAGTTTGTTTTAAAATTTGGCCCCGCCCCCGAAAATCGTAAAAAACTTAAATAAGCTATCGTCGATATCTTCAGCTTAAAGTAAATAGATAAAATAAATAAGTAGGCATTAGCGGACGTTTTTTGAAAATTTGAGTAAAATCGGATGATAAACATGGAAGTTATTATTCTGTGTATGCTTCTTCTTCTTCGGCCAAAAAGGCAGTAGCGAAGAAAAGTGTTGCATGCTTTCGGGCGCAGTTTAAATTCGTAATGCAGCTCCGTTCAGCTGCAGATTTTTTGAGAATGTTGCTCAGAATGTTCCTATCATCAGTTGACTTTTTTGAATGTTGCTCAACATGTTTTTAGCAACATTTGTCTTTATTTGTCAACATTTTGATTTCTCCATGTCAGTGTACTTTTTAATTTCACCGACAATGATTGGGTACCGGGTATCTCACAGTCGGTAACCCTCGACTATAGCTTTCCTACTTGTTATTAGCTGTGGGCGTTATAGTGTCAACAGGCCCACAAAAAGGAGCATAAAGCCCTGCGGGAACTATGACAGTTTTTGGTAAAAAAAAGTACAATTACCTTTAATTTTAGGAACTTTTAGGGCAATGGTTTTTTTCTGGGTGCGACTTCCTCATTTACATATCTAGTAACATGTTCATAGTGATTGGTAAAAAGAGGATGATTATGTTTATATCTACTCATTTCGTGATGCTGATCAATAGTTTATTTTCTTCAATATCAATACCAGAATTCTCTGCTTACCGCAATATAATCTTGTGGTCTTGTATGCATTCCACGAGTCGCTCATAGCGCTGTTCCTGGCTCTCGGACGGATCAGTGCCCAGGCGGCGCAGTCGGTCCGCAAAAATGGACATGTGAGCGCGCAGCACAAGCACAAAATTAACAGGATAGCAATCCACACAGACGTCTTGAAAGCAGGCGCCAGCCATTGCAAAGTACTCCAAGCCAGCCTGCAGACCGAGGTGCCAATGGCTGGAGCGCCAGTCCAGGTACGGGTAGTAGTTCTGGTAGGGCGGCCTTCCGATTAAAATTGCCGAGAGAAAGGTGTTTGTGGCATACACCATGTACACAGTCATAAAGAAAAAAAAGATCCGGTTGCTGAGAGAGACCGCGCGATGAATCTGCAGACGTTCGCTGGACTCCGTGAGCCGCTTGTCCATTTCATCCAGGATGGCGTTGGCTTCATCGAACCGCTTGACAAGGGCCCATACAATCAGAACCTTGGTGGAGCACGACCAGGCATTAAAAGCCACCTGCAGCGAGGTGAGGAACTCTCCCGGCGAAAACTCCGACAGATGGCTTATGTAGCCTGTGAGGAAACCAATGGGCTGGTAGAATGTCGAGCTGAAGTTCAGGGCAAAAGACCACAAGACGTATGCCAGAAAGTATCTGGCGGGAGGCTTACGCACGCCCATCAAAAAGATGCAGCGCAGTAGGTACAGAGTCGCATCTCGGGAGCGAGCCGGAAGATCCTCGGAAAGCGTGTACATGGCCGGAAAGATTTTACGCAGCTGCATCGTGGCTTGAATTTAAATTATTGAAGCTTAGTGTCGACGACAGAGTCCTTTTATATGGCTGCCAGTTGCGTGATTATAAGCTCATCAATGGCGAGGTTGGGTAATTCATGAGCGACACTCTCGAAGTCGTTTTTATAAATCAATTAGAGCTAGTGACTAGCCTTTGCTACAAAGCATTTTTTGAACCCTTCGCCCATTAAGCTGATATAATGCAGGGGGTTCCAGGACGCAAATGTCCGCTCCAAATTCGACTAATAGGGGGCACGTAACGCTTCGTAGAAGTGTAAAGTTTACACTTGCTTATAAATAATATATGATCCGCTCACCCCCTAGACAAACAAGCAAGGCTGCAAAAGTTCCCAGTAGAAAAAGATGTAATTTCAGTTGACTTCAGTAGTAATCAAATCAAGGGACTCACGAATCGGAGGGGTATGCTATGCCGAAACGTCATTCATTGATTTCATTGGGGGGTCTTTCGAAACAAGTGTAAATATACCTGTAAAAGACGACAAACGACTCAGCTGCAGCTTGTCCCCTTAATTAATAAACAATGACAGTCTGACACCAGCCGGAAAGGGTAACCGACTAAGATTATGTCTCTGAAAACTTTTTAATTAAATGCTTTAAGTCAATTGGAAGCAGCTGAAATCGAACGCTTCAATCAACAACCAGCACCATCCTGAAATTTATATACAAAACATGAAATAGTTATTTTCCCCAGTGATTATACGATACATTTCATAATCCACAAACACTAACATTTCCTTAATTATATCTAAACCTTTGCATTGTTTTATAATTTTTACCAGATGTTTGCAACGAAGTGAAGGAAGAATCTTCGACCCCATAAGTATATTTATATTGATGAGCATCATCAGACGAGTCGATGTAGTCCGTTTGTCTGTTGCTACGCAAACTAGTCTCTCAGCTTTTGAATAATCTGGTTAAATCTTTAAAAATAGTTGTATTCTATTGCTGTTGGTATATACGTGGGCTGTCTTTTATATTTCTGGCCTAACAATGACAAAATTTTAACTGGTGTTTGAAAACGGTTTTATTGTTTCTCAAAATACTGTCCTAGATGATTAAAACACTTTTGCATTCGAACGAAGTTTCAAAGCATTTTTCCATTCCTCCTGAGACACCATTAAAACATGCACTCATACAAATTTTTACCTAAAATCGCCCTAAAAAAGGCGCCAAAGGCGATTCGGCCTAGTTTTAAGAACAATTTGTCTTGAAATCAGGAAAAACAATTGGGAGATACCCGGTACCCAAAGCATTGTGGGTAAAATTAAATAGCACATTAACATGAAAAAACAAGTAAGAAAGCTACAGTCGACTGTGCTCGACTCTGAGATACCCGGTACCTAAACGTTTGCGCTTCACACTAAAAGGCAATTTAAAATTGTACATACATTATAATAGTCTATTTCGATACTTCTTCAAATAAATCGCCTCTCGAATTAGCTCCCGACCTAAACAATTTAAGGTCATACTTAAATTAGTGATGTAAAAAAACATCGATGCATCGAGCATCGATGATTTTTCGGCGATGTTTTTCGATGTTTTTCGATGTTTTATGTTATGCCGATGCTTATCGATGCATCGATGTTTAACCAAAACATCGGGCGTCGAGTTGCACAACATTGCAGAACATATGGTTTCAGTGCCGCACAGACAAATTCGCGGTTTTTGTTTGAGTTTACCGTGTTTGCAATGCCAAAGTAAGTATTATGTGAAATATATATGTATATAAATATAGTTATTTGCAATTACAAATGTATTCATTCTAGAATAACAACAAAGACAAGCTTTTGCTGGAGGCACTTTATAAAAGTTGACGGAAATAGCGCAAAATGCAATATTTGTGGCAAAGTTCTGAAGACTGCGGGTAACACGACCAATATGAAGGACCACCTGCGTTCCCTTCATA
>VNJO01013214.1:0-29977 GCA_008042535.1 Drosophila tani | reverse complement strand
CTATATCCGCGGACAGGTCTATCAATCCATCAAGCATTTGTTCTGGAACCGTTTAATGGGTCAGCTTCAATGACAGATCAGATAAGTACGCTCCGTTTTGAAGGCCTATTCAGGTGAATCGATCTATTACCAATTAAGATACACGTGCTAGGAATTTTACTTCCCCAAGTAGAAAGTCATGTAAAATGTGCTACAAGAGAGCGGTCTGTCAATTCACTCATTTTACTTATTTCACTCAATTCGACCGATGGGGAGAGAGCGAGGGAGTTCGATACAGAGACAGAGAGGCAGATCGATTTGGAGAGCGAGGAGAGAGTGTGAGAGAACGCATACTGTGGGAGGCTTTCGGAGCGCTGTTTGTTGTTGTTGCTGTTGACTTTTTATGCTCAGCACAGCACATTTGCTGCGCCACATTAAGAAACTAGAATTTGGGATGAAAGAGAGCGCGGAGAGGAGTCAAGAGCGCGGCACGATGACGATTACGTAGCGGGGAAGCCGCTCACGATTATTTCAAGGCACTTCCTCCTGGAGAAAAACATCCTAAAATTGAGTTAACTTTTGATTTTAAGGGTCAAAGGTGAATATAAAATATTAGTTTAATTTACTAAATTCATTATTCAAGTCTCTAAAATCTTGAAACTTAGTTTAGTAAGCTTGAAAAATAGCTAAAATAAAAAGAGTTGTCACCACAGTTTAGGTATTAGGTTACAAAAGTTTGAATTAAATTAATCAATGACTGGGACATAAATCAACATAACATACTATTTATTATAGATGACAAATTGTTGAAATATACATAAAGTTATAGAATATCAAGTTTCACATCTTTGCTGGATTAATTTACAATTAACTAGAAAGTTGCCCTACCTAATCCCTATTTTTATGAATGACCACATGGTAAAATATACCTTTAAATCAAGTATTTAAATATTTACAACTTAGAACCCACATGGCTTTGATAGAACTTCCGCACAAAGTGTGAGAAATTAGAGGAGAAGAGATAAAGAGAGGGATCCCTGGCTCACAAGGATTATAATCATCATGTTGAGAAGACTCAAAGAAGGAACTAACGAAATACCCGAGGAACGAACGTAGCCGAAGAACGAAGACCGAAAAGAGAGACCAAAATAAGTAAAAATGTTATAGTTGAGTGGACCGATCCCTCGACATCCTCTATTTTATAGTTCCTCAATCGTCATTGAACCACCAGCGATATCAAGTTTCGCAAATAAATCTCACCATTAGCTTAGAAATCCCTCCCGTTGTCCATATAGTAATTATCCACTTCCTCTGATTAAATGCACACTTTAGGAGATCGGCCTTTTTATCTTTTATGGTCTGGAACCCATAATTTCAGACTTAAAAGCCCATTATAGGCAAGACGCAGGCATAAAATTGATACGAAACCGTTTTCAGAGTGATATGAAAGTTATAATAATGCGGCGGCGAATATAAATATTATTTTAAAAGCTATAGAAACGCCCTGCATTGATATGCTAAACAAACACTGAAATCCATTCAGAGTTAATTTCGGATGGGCTTTCAGCATATATCATCGAATCGGTATACCCGGGGCGGCCAGGAGTAGCGGGTACGAAAACAGTTGGAAAAAATATGATCAAGGAATGTAGACATAACTTGACAGCGTGTTTAGAGAATTTCTACTCGGGCCCGAGGACAGAGTCGCGAAGGCGACGGCGAAGGCGAAGGCGAACGCGAGTCTCCGTCCTCGGAGTCTCCGAAGAATTGAGAAGACCAGAAACGAAGATAACAGCAACTTGGGCCCGCCGCTGCATTCTTCGGTGTCTGAGTGAGAGAGGGAAAGAGCGACAGAGAGCCCAGCAAGAGCCAGAGCCGGGCTTTGACTCAGAATTGGGCTCACGATTTTTCGGGTGCAGTTTAATTTAATAAAGTGAGAGCATGTTCGGGCCTAATTGAATTTGCAGCGATCGAGGAGCCGCCAGAAATCGCTGCCCTTACTCGCCGGCAAACAAACATATTAAGGCCGAGTTCGGGATTCCCACTCGCGGCCCACAATGCACAAGTTAATTATGCGCCGGCCGGATTTGATGTCTTTTTGAGAAAAGCTTTTAAGTGGGATTTCTTTTGGGGGGATCGACGAGCATTATCTATCGAGCACCATCATTTTGGTTCCCATTTTGATTTGTCGCTATTTCTGTGGCCTTTTATTTGCCATATGCCCCGCAGTAATGTGTCTGTTGAAATCGTCAGTTTAAGTCAAATTAATTAACATTAATTTTTGTGGCTCGTTTCGAGGCATGAAATCAGCCGGGTGGCTTGAGCGCTTGAGCTTGAGTGTGTGTAAAATTAATGTCTGCCCCGATGATAAATTGGAACTCGTTGGAGCTTTGTTTTATAGATTTCATTTCTGGCTTTGACTCTCGCCAATATGGTGGGAACCCGCTAAGCCAGGCGAGGCTATGGTGGTCGCTTCGTGTTATAGTTATAGTTATACTCGGGCCCAGGGGTTAATCGAATTAAACAAATACCTGACAGCCGAGCTCTTTGAATAATGATCTATTATGGGACGGCCGTGTAACTGTGCCCTGTCTTCTCTCCGTTGATGGCCCGTTGACTGCTGATGGCTGCTAGCCCCGGCCAGTTCTTTGCCTAAGTCTTTCGTTTGTGGGAAAGAAATACACACACACACTCGCACACGCATCGCAAGAGAGACACTTTGCGGCGGCTCAGCTCTCGTTTTAATTATTTGCAGGCTGCGTATAAATTTCAGGCAAAAAGAAACAGGGAAAGAACCTCCAAAAAAAGTAAAAAGAAGCGGCGAAACACACTGAGAGTAAGAATAAGAGTCAAGGGAATCGAAAATATACACTTTGGAGCTTGCAAAGGGTTCAAGTTGAGATAAAATAATTAAAACTAATGTGAATATTACAATTTTACAATTAATTTCAACTTCTAAGAGCCTAAAAGAGAACAGAAATTAGATAATTGTTACCATTTTGTTATTTATTGTAATTTCTTTCTGCTGTACTTATTTTCCTCAAGTAAAGTTCCTTTTACATCCCAATCCATCCCCCTTTTCCCCCAGTGCATTAACCGAAACGGAAAGCATTTGGCGAAGTTTGTTAAGCGCAAATTCCAGGGATGTTTGCAGTGCGCAACAATTTGGAACATTTTGTTGAACACAAGAGGAGCAAACACAGCAAACAGCCAGCCGAGGGCAGTCAGCGGAAAAATGAAGTAAAAAGGCCTCGCCAAATGTATCAGCGGACATCGCCTCGTGGTCAACGAAAGTGAACTGTGAAGGACATGAGACGCGCCTCATACCTGCTCCCTTCTCGTCCCTGCTCCTGCTCCGGCTCCGGACAGTCGGAAACTGGATGGAACTCGAGTGCTGGCTGCCTTTGTTTGCTCTGCTAGATTCCAGACCACTCATCCTAGACCCAGACGCTGGCGTCGTCGCTGACGATGACGACTTGGACGACCTCAAGAGGCAGGAACTCACTCACTGCACCCAGTATCCAGCATCCACCATCCCAGCTACACTCCTTGCACCTCGCACTCGCACTCAGATATCGTCACGGGCCGTCAGCGCCTCCATCCTCATCCGAACAGATCCTAGGACTAGTCCCTGGCGCACTTGAGCCTCGCCATCAACCGCATCATCCCCCGTCATGGACACAGTCGCAGTCACATCCATATCCACAGCCACAGCCACATCCCCATCATCGCCACTTGCCACGGACCGCGGCAGCGACCTCGACTCTCGCGCCATCAACTTGGATGGGGTCTGCTCAAGCATCTCGGCAGACGGCACGGCACAGTGGTTTCTAGTAAAAAATATTACGAATTTTCTATGTATATTTTTCTTCAATGTTTACTTATATATTTACCAAATTAAAGCTTAATCAGACAAATATAGAAACTTGTATAAGTTTAATAAGCTCTCTAAAGAGTGATAGATATATTAATGTCAAGAAGAAATATATTGTAGCAGGGAAACCATTTAAAAAGTACGTTGTTTACAAGCAAGGGGTTTCTTTAAGTTTATCGCTTTAGTTTAAATTTCGAAAAGTAAGCATACAATTATTTAAATTAAGTTGTTGAGGTATTAATAAAGGTTTAATCTCAACAAGCAAGCTATCAAAAATATTTTTTAGAACAAGACTATTTCTTCAATTTGAAGCAGGGTTTTTGTTACAAAATAATTATTAAGCAACATTTCTAAGAAAATTACCTTTAATTAATTTTTCTCACTGAATAACTTACAATATCCCACCTTAAATATACTTCCCCTCAAGTTTCCTAGACCTGTAGACCACTGTTTCGGGTCAGAATCAGAATCGTAGCCAGAGCCAGAGCCTGGATGGCTCAAATGCACTCGTACTAGGTGCCAGGGCCTGACCTAAGTTAAACAAATTCATTAAAAACTCGTCACTTTGCGCAGATCACGCTGACTTGGCAGATCTTGGCTGGGGGCCTATCCATCCGCCATCCGCCATCCTCCGTTCTTGATCCTCGATCCTCAGTCGCCGGTCTTCGGTCCTCGGTCCTCGGTCCTCGGCGGTACTCGGTCCTCCATCTGGCGTCCTCCAGATCCATGCAGCATCCTCGTGTCGAGTGCACTGGCACTTGGCTGTGTGTATCTTGGCCCTGGCCTGTGTTTCTGGCCAATGAAGTGCTGGCCACGTAGCTTAGTTTTTTCTGTTGTTTTGCAGTTATCAGTTTGCCGTTTTCGGCTCTCAGTTTTAGGGCGATGGAAGGACTTTTCGAGGGGCCAAAGACAATATTTTCGCAGCATCCCTTCACGGCGTGTTTGCACTTCCTCCCGGAGAGTGCCGCTTCGAAAGGCACTTCAATCAACTTGATCTCCGGAGCCCCTTCTGGCTGTGGCCCTGGCACCGCTGGCATTTCTCCTGAGAAAGCTCAGAATCAGAAACCACCGATAAGCGGCTGTGGCGGTGGCAGTTGCACGCTCCATTGACATCTGGCTGGGAGTGGGGAAAGGCAGGCAGGCAGGCACCCGTCTCTAACGGCGGCTCATAATTGTCCAGAGCCAAGCCGAGATAGGTTTCCAGGAAGTACGCACTGTGCCGCCGCCACTGATGCCGCCCGTTGATGTCGCCTCCGAATCAGCGAATTCCCCAAACGCATCGCCACATCCAAAGCCATCCAGCGGATGAATCAGACAGGTTTCCTGGGTCTCTTTCGGGATGTGGGAGTCAGGTCGAGAAGAAGAGGGCTCTGCGGACTTTCCCTTTCACCGGCAATATGAATTGGCCGCCAGATATATATATAAGTAAACCTATAGGATCCCCCATATGCACACGCATCGATCCGCTGTCATTCCCCGCCTGGCCAGATATCGCTTTGCTATTCACCTTTTATGGCTGGACTCGAACCCGCGCCCAGACGGCAAAAACCCCGAATAGCCGACATACAAGCGCGCCTGTAATTTGAAGGCCCAGGACCGGAGACGGGACACCGGAGATTGGAGACCGAGGAGGCCGGCGGAGACCTCAGCCCAAGACAGGCCAAGTATGACGATGATGACAAACAAGGATACCAAACTCAGAATACCAAGGAATTCTTTGGGATAATTAAAAGCACTTAAGTAGGAATTTTTTCGTCTCTCTTTCGCTCTGTCTCCCTCTGTCGTTCCTCCTTTTTTTTTGTGGTCTGTCGCAAATATATATAATTTGGTATATATATATAGTATATAGAATACATAATATAGTATATATAATGTTCCAGGATCCAAGTTAAACATAGAGCGCTCAGGAGGACTAATTAGCAAAGTGCAAAGCCCGATCTTAGGAGATTTCTTTGCTTAGCTAGTTGAAAAGATTTTTAAAACATGAAAGAAACTTAAATTATTGTACAATAAAAATGTAATTAAGATTCGTTGTTAATTTTAAGCTGTGTAAAACATTCAAGTGTCAATGAATTTGTTCACAAATTGCTATGGCCAGTCCAGGTGCCATCAAGGCATTAATTTTTATTTCATTATTTATTTTGGAAGTCCGATCATGGCATGGCCATGCAAATTCTCGCCGGCGTGGGGAATTGTGAAATGCTTTTAGCTGATATTCAATATTTCGCCTGCGTCTGCATTCAAGGCGAACTTGAACTTGGCAGGGTCTCGCGTCCGCGTCCGAGTCCGACTCTGACTCTCGTGTGATTTGTGGGCATTTCGCGCGGAGACACTTCATTTATCACCTTCGCTGGAGCGCGGCATCGGGCTCAGGCCTGGGTATCGGTATCGGTATCGCGGGGCAGCCTTGACCTTGACGGCAGATTTCGCGACGAACCCGAAATCGGCAGAGGAGGGCCCGGGGATCACACACAAAAACATTTATTTCTGCGGTTTTCGGACAGAGTTTGGCTCTGCTTTTGTCTCGCCAGCTTTTGGCCTTATTAATGATGCAAGGCGCGATAATGACGCATGCATACCCGAGTTCGAGACTCCATAATACACAAATGCTAAGTGCTTCCGATCCGGCTCTCCCAGAGCCGCTGCTATCTGTTCTAGGAGCTGTGGCACTGCCACAAAATGCCAGGAATGGTGTTAAGCACGATTAATTCATCGACAATCCACCTCGACTTGCCCCTGCCCGGCACATCCTCCAGCCTCCTGCCTCCTTCCTGCGTCCGCCAGCAAGTGCCCGGTGTCGAAGGCGAGCGCTAAATAAATAAATGAATTAATGGCCAATGCATGTGCGGTGCAGAAAAATCAATTAAATAAAATACGAAATACGTATACGGATACGTTAAACATGCTGCCGCGGAACCGCAGCCAACCGAGCAAGTGGCAGCGGTGGCAGCAACAAGATGCAGCCGCCAGTTAATGTGCATCGGCACTGGCAGAAAAATAGGGGATTTTACTTTATATTTTACCTAAATATTGCATGCTATAAATCCTCATTCCGTTTGAAACAGTAAAAAAGCAAGAGCTTCTAGTTTAAGAGTCGAGCACACTACCTATTGCTCCACGAAGCCAAAGCAAGGGAGGCTGACAAACCTCCAATATATACTTTACCAAATTAGTATTGATTTTTTAAAAGTGTTAACTTTTCCTATTATAATCGAATGAAATTACCTTTATTTTATGTATTATTTAATTGTATTGTAATTTTATCTAGCTTATAATTTCCTATATACTGAAGAACATATTCATAATATCCTTTTATTCTTGATAGAAGTGGCCTGTATAGCACAAACATTTTCCTAAAAACAAGTACGAGCTCTAATTAATTGTAACTTATTTAAAAACTTAATAGAAGGGCCTTCGATAGCACAAATATTTTCCTAAAATAAATAGGTATTCCCAAAAACTTTAGCTTTCTTAAACATATAATAAAAAAGCCTTGAAAGGCACAATAATTTTCCTAAAAATAAAAATAAATTCCTATAATTTGCAACTTATTTAAAAAGTTAACTACTCAGCAGACTCTTCCCTATTTTCCCCAGTGATTCCTTCCCTGGCAGTTCGGGGCTGACTATGCAGATGCAGATGCCGTCCGCTGTTGCCTCGCCGGCTCACTTGGCACTGGCACAACGATATTAAATTGTTACGCTTTGGACAATTTGAACACGCGCAGGCGCAAGAAAACAACAGCAACAAGGTGAAATAAGGCGAAATAAAGCGAAATATAAATAAGGCTGGGAAGAGGTGCCTCGGAGGAGAGGCCTGAACGCAATCGCAGATCGGTTGCTCGATCAATGCGGCAGATTGGCAAAGCAGCACTCCGCCGTCGCGGCCCCCGAGTTGGGATGGCTTCTGGACAGGCAGGCTGGGCTGTCCGGCAGCGGCTCCTCTATAAGGTCGAGGCATGTGTCGGGGCCGCTCCAGTGGTAATTAACTCGTTTGCTATTGTAAATGCCTCATTGCAACACTTTTGATGCCGATTGCAACTGCAACTGCTGGCTGCTGGCTGCACTTCAGCCGGATCAGGCCGGGCCCGGCCAGTGGGTGGTCCCCGGCTGGGCGGCGTGTTTGATGGCCATAAATGTGTGATCCACATCCACATTCACATCCATAGCCACATCCAGTTTCAGTTCCAGTTCCAACTCGCTGAGTGGCTTATGAATGGGCTTAACCTTGAGTCGGGACTCCAGGAATTAGCGACACTTTGGCCATAAAGCACCCACACACTCACACAGAGATAGCCCAACCCAGGCCAGAGCTTTGAATATCCGAGCCCGAACCCGAACCCGTCTAACAATGACAAATCTGGGCAGAGAGCCAGCCAGATTCCCAGACCATGATGGGGCATGCCATCCCGTCCTCGCACGACATGGTCGTGGTACCTGCCACCTAATGGATTTTATTTGTGGCCGGCCACTCTCTGGCTGATTTTTAATTTCGCCTCTCGTCCGAGTGGCCTGTCCCAGGCTAACGCGAATCTTTTATTGTGGTTAATTTGTGTCTGTGTTCCTCCCGCTGACTGGGACTCGGACCCTGTTCCTGGCTCTGGGAGTCTGGCTATGACTCAATTAGCTGCGGTGACCCAAGCAAGGCCAAGGCAGCAAACTGGGCGCAGTAAACGAATCGCCGATCACTGGGGATCGGTCATCTGATGGATTAAGCGACCCTGAAAACCAAAAAAAACTATCTGCTTTGATGGCAAATTTGAATTGAATTGATGAAGATGAATTGCAAACTGAATAAATGTTTGAAACTGTTGTATTGCAAAGGTGAATTCAAGCGAATTCGTTAGGCATGCTTAGTTTTTGAACTAATTTTATTGATATTAAATCTTGTAAAGGTGAATCAAGCTAAAACTTTAAACTGTTGAGAAAGTTTCTTTAATAATACCAAAACAATATTTTTTAAGTCCATATTTATCATTTAATTATTAAAGTTAATATTTAGCTCCAAATTTATACCTTATTTTAAAGCACTGACTTTAAAATGTTATTTGACTAATAAATATAGGTAATTCCCAAATATACCTAAATCTGATTTTCACATATTTTATTACCTTTTAACTTTTAAATTATAATGAACATATAAAGATTGAATACTTTTAAATAATTATTGTAAAATTTAATTACTATTTAGAGCACTGTCAAGACAAGTAAAGGCACCAATATTTTCCTAAAAATAATTAGAAATTCCTCAAATAAGTCAGTACCTAAATTTTATCTTTACCTATTTTATTACCTTTTAACTTTTAAATTTAAATGAAAATATAATTAAATACTTTAAATGAATTATATTTTAAAATAATTATTGTAACATTTAATTGCTTTTTAGAGCCCTGTCAAGATAAGTTGAATCAGATCTTTGCCTATTTCATTGCCTTCAGTCTGTTACATTATAATGAAAATATTAAATAGCTCTTTCATAATTATAATAAATACAAGATTTAAATCGTATTTAGAGCCCTGTCAAGTTCTCGCTTTTTCTCACTTTCAATTGTCCAGCAAGCAAAGCTTCCTTTGCCGCCGCAAAAACCAGAAAACGAAAGACTCAAGCGACGAACTTTGTCGCATAAAGGAATCGGAGACACGAGCAACTTATGCAAATAACACCAGTTCCATCGGTGCTGTGTTGTGGTTGCTGTTGTTGTGGCTGGTGCTGTTGTTGCTGTCGCCATTACCTGTCTGTGGCATGTTTGGAGTGTTGGAGGCGCTTCCTTTTTTGCCGCTCAGCCAGGATAAACAAAGACCTTAAGCAGACAGCAGGATGTGTCAGACATAATTTTCATAATTTTACGCCACGAATCTGCAAGATTTCTGGCATTTACTTGCGCGTCTCACTCGTTCTTCTCCTTTTCTTGGACCTGAAACTTAATACGCCACCAGCAACAAAGTGGATAAGGACGAGGCGGGGCGAGAGAGAGAGGGTGCAGCTCCAGCTCCATCTCCAGCTCCCCCCGGGATGAGCCCTTCCTTGTGGCCGGGCTCTCTGGCTCTGAGGTGTGAATTCTTAACCGGATATGAGTGAAACGCATCTTCCAGGACAACCCAGACGACGCCTCCATCATCGTCATCGTCCGCGTCCGCGTCGGGGGAAGCGACACAATTCCCAGGAGTCCACAGCCAGGAGGGGAGCCGGGCGGGGCCCTATTTAATGAAATGATAGATTGACAGTTCCCCTCCCACTCCCAGTCGGAGAGGAAATTTCACCCGAGCACATGCCACTTTGGCTTCCATTTAATAAATTCAATTCGCTGGCGAATCGAAGGGAGCCCCGGCACTCTTGTTGGCAGGCATTTTGCATTTTGCATTTTGCGGCCATTCGCTTGTAAACAATCGAATTACACATGCTCCCCTGGACTTAACACCAAACAGATTAGATGAACGTCTCCGGACGCTGGACGGGAGGGAGTGGCGACAGTTCCACGGCAGGAGATTGTCTGGGAATGCGGCAGAAGGCCAGGGAAAGAGTTTACTTTCTAGCCAGAAAATTCAAAAAAGAAGTTTCGGATGTGTCTTTACTTTAAGGTCGTGCAGGAGGTTGAGAAGTCAGTAAAAAAAGGAAATAAAATAAGAGAAAGTTTTCATTTTCTTGAGTTTATAAATCCTTTAAGTGCCAAGTCTTTAGTTAAAAACGTTATGGGGAAAACGGTGATGAATGCCGTAGGCTTTTTCTCTGAACATTTCTCCAAAGTTGTATTTGATTACCACCCACTGGCTTTATGATTCTTTTTAGTTTTAAACAATTATCATTCATTGAATTCCAAAATCTGTTAAAGCCTTTGAAAACCAATTTCAAAGAGACATGAGCAATAACGCGGCTTAAAAACCACATAATGACGAATGTGTACAATAAAAATGTTTAGTGCTCTTGTACGTGGAGATTTTATTGCCCTGTAGTTTGGCAATCTAACAACATGCCCAAGTTAACGAGCTGTTAAAACTAAGCCGGCTTCGGCATCGAGTATCTGAAAAGTCGGGCACTCGTCCGAGATGCAGCCAGTCCTCCGTCCTTTCGTTTGCATCCGAGGCATCTTTAAATGGCACGACGACCTTTTCACACCTTCCCCCATCCCGTTCCCATTGTAATAATTCATTTTTATTATTTTGTGGCCTGACAAAGACGCGCTGGTATCGATTTCACTTGCATCCGCTTTTGACAAACTTCTTTTAAATCGACTTTGACAAATTTCTGGCTGTCTGGCCCAAGGGAAACTCTTCTCTTTGTTTTTCTTAGCTTTACTCTTTTAGGTTTAGGTTTTCAGTAAGCGAAACCGAACTCGTGCAGTCGTGGAGACGGGTCAGAGTCGCAGACAGACCGATTGGCAACGGCGCCACATTTCTAGCCCGATCTATTTTTACTCTAAGAGCATTTCCCATTTCCATATTCTAATTGCGAACGAAAGCGAAATGTCGCCAGCGTCGCCCACGAGCGTCTGCCGCTCGGATCACCGGCCCAGCATCTGTATTTGTATTTGCATCTGGCTTGAATGCCGGGCGATAAGTTGTCATAAATTTGAGCCAATGTCCGTCCAGCAAATGCAAATGCTAATTCGCCGACCGGGCTGCGTTGTGGCATAATTTTTATGGCCAAACGCCTGTCAAATGCAATTGAATGAATGCGAACTGCATCCAAAGACGGACAGCTCGGCCTCGGCTCTGGCTCTGGCTTCAGCTTGAATTCGGATTTGGATTCGGATTCGAAGTCAGCCTGGCCAGCTGGGCGACTGAGGCATTTAGTCGGACAAGCCAGCTTACAAGCCAAATCGCAGTCAGCGGGGAGAGCTTACCCGGGTTTATCTCAAGTGCAGGGCAGGGCAACACCGGGCATGGTTCCTACTAAGCTTTTGCTTTTAACTTTTACTTCAAAAAGCAAGTTATTTTCTGGGCCTTAAAAAGAATTATAATTGGCAAGATCAGTATTAATTTAATTTCTTTATAAGCTTGTATCAAAGACCCATGTAATTGCTAAGATGCCGAACGGCCATACGTTTGTATTGCAATATACAGCTTTTTTTCTCCTGGCGTTCTCCCTCCGCTTGCACCAAGTTCAGAGAGAGATTTTTTAAGGAAAAATGTACTCAGAATCAGAAAATATGTACTCAAAAATTGACTGAGTCCATTTATTCTTACTTTGTGAGGATTTTTACTCAGTTTAAGTACAATTCTTAAGAATATAAACACTGATATTAAGAATTTGATTACGTTTTAGATAACTTTTATGCTCAACGAAAGTACAAAATTTACCTAATTTAAGAACGATTAATTCTCAGTTTACATATTATGCTTACACGAAATCTTGAAGTTCTAAGGTGTTAGCTTAGTCAATGGTTTGAATTAGGTTATGATAGTTATATAAAGATTAATCTAAAACAAAATTTAATATTTTAAAGAGTATCTACCAGTCGCTGAACCCCTGCCAGCTCCATTAGCATTATTCAACACGTTAACTCAATTGGCGCCTTCGAAGCATTCAAATGATTTACACCGAAATATATTCGCAATGCAGGCCGTCTCGGCTCGGATCGATCGGTGGAACTGGATTCAGTAGCCGGGCATATATATCGTTAGTGGGCTTATTTGTCCGCCTGGAATGTGAGCTTGGCTAATCAGTGGCATAATTAATATTAATTTATATGAGAGTCAAGTGCACTTATCGCCAATTTGCATTGGCGCATGGCAATTGTCGCCTTCCTACCTAGAGCCAATAGCCAATAACCAATAATGGCTTTGACTTAGATGCCGGGGAAATGAAAGCACATTCCTCGCAACAGAGTCGAGTTGCACAACAAAGAAAGTCTAGAGTGAAAGAAACTGTAACAAGTTCAGGCACTCAACGCGGTCACTTGGCACTTGGCACATTTTTTGACCGGGGCCAGAACGGAGACCTGGAGGGCAGGAGGGCGACGGGTTCTGACCCGATGGGGGCTGGTCGCAAAGACAACTGAAAAGTGTTTCGTTTCGTGGTCGACTGCCCATTGCTCGTCGAGGCCCCGATCTCGAACTGGAGTTTATTTTGTTTTTTCTTAACGAGGCGCTGCCAAGTCACTGTCAAAATATTGAAATAAAGGAATTTTCAATTTTAATTTCTTTAGCGCTCATCGTTCAGCACACACACGTGAAAGGCCAGAGAAAAGGTGAGCCGAAACGCTAACGTTCCAAGGAAGTGACTCTGTTCTTATGTTAATGATTGTTATTCTAAGCGATAAATGAGCGTGGGTAAATAAAAAGCAGCAGCCCCCGACTGCAGGGAACCCTTTTGGGAATTGACACATGCAACAAATTACAAATGCCCCTTTTTTCATCAACTTTCAAACAGAAACTGAGTTTGTTCAGGGGGAAATGTGTCAAAAGATCGCAAATGGTTTAGCATAATTTAACACTGCATTTTTCGTTAGAAGATGGATATCTACATAGACTTGCGAGGGTATAGCCACCTAGTTTCTTACTTAACTGGCTGAATTATTTTAAAGAACATTTGGAAGGTATGTTTATTCAAAGTCAACTACTTTTAATTTATTTTTACATTAATCATTAATTTAACACTGCATTTTTCGTTAGAAGATGGAAATCTACATAGACTTGCGAAGGTATAGCCACCTCGGTTCTAACTTAGCTGACTCTGAATTATTTTAAAGAACATTTGGAAGGTATGTTTATTCAAAGTCAACTACATTTCAGTAAATAAAAGAATTCGAAACAGTAAATCAGTTAATCAACCTCGGCTTAAGAGCAGACAGTTTAAGTTTAAGTCCAGCACACTACCCATCCCTCCATTCAGGTAAATCAAAGAACGGTGGTTCAATTTTTAAATGAAATATCGAGCACAGATCGTTCAAAAATAGAGAAAAATGGTTTAGATTCTTTCTGTTTCTTTTTCTGGGAATATATACATCTTTTATTTAATTCTTGACGATGGATATTGTGACTTTATCTTTATGAATTCCCCAAAAATTGTGTAGTGTAATATAATAATATATATAATATTATAACATATAATAACTTTAATATATAAGGTATATCCGTTGATTTACTAAGTGATCTCCAACTCCAATTACGATATATTCAAGTTCCTGCGATCCCCATTGATTGCTCGAGTAAACCATTCGCATCCACTTTATTGCCTCACTTTCCTTTTCCAATAAGGGATTACTTATTCAATCGATACTCCCACTCCCCGTTCCGTCGATATCGGCCATAATTTGAGTGCAGTTAACTCAAATATTCAGATTCCATTTTTTTTTTCCTTTCTTTCCTTCGCAGAGAGAGAGGATATAATTTGGATGCTGTTTCTCCTCTTCGCAGCGGTGCTTGAGATCGCAACGAGCGTTTCTTAGTTGGTTTTAGCCGTGTCTCGGCCCGGCCTGGCCTCCTCATTTATGCAAATTTCACTCAATATGCAAAACATAATCATTTTGTTATAAGCCACAAAGAACGCACTCCGCGGAGAACGGAGATTGGAGCTGCGGACTGGACCAGAGCCGAACACGCCCTCAGCCTGGAGAGGGGATGCAGCCGCCCGAGCAATAAAGCAGCCAGCTCTAAATAACTCAAACTATCACGATGCCACAGGAGGAGGAGCAGGAGGAGCAGCAGCAGGAAGAAGGAAGAAGGAGGCGGGCGATCCAGGCACACACTCAGGGCGGAGGACGATCAATCGTTTAAAAATTTAAATAATATATATGTTTGCCAGTCGGCGAGCAACTCGCAACTCGCAGCGCGAAACTGTAACAGTCGAGATGTCGGAGTTGAAGTAGGTGGAGCAGCTTCAGTTCCAGCTCCACAGCTCCACAGCTCCAGAAGCAGCAGCAGGAGCATCGGAAGCCTTGGATGAGGGATGCAGGGGCTATGGGGCTGGGACAGGAGTCGTGGCAAGTTCAGTGAGTTGAACGCATATCGGGCGCATGCCCTGCGGCGATTTATGCTTAAAACGGTGCAGATTCTTGTGCCGCAGACACGCAGAAAAAAAGAGTAAGTATCTAGAAAAATGATTATTTGAAATGTTTAATAAAAATTCCATCTTAGAAAAAACCTAAAGACCTTTAAAATCTATAAAAGAAAAGTAATCAAATATAAACGAATATTATTTAATAGAACCTCTACAGGTTTTCTCTCTGTGCCGCGTCGGAGCAGCCACAAAGGAGCTCGGGCTTCAAAACACAACAGGATGGTGCAGAAGTCAGGGGCGGAGATGGAGAGGGGATCGAGGTCCCGAAGAGCAGACAGCTAGGCTGCTTATTAAGCGATCTAGTGATCGCCGATCGCCGGCCCCCAATGTTTTTACAGGTTAAGGAACTTTTTTGGAGCATGTCGGGGTGTGTCCGCCGAGTGCATCTCCTCTTGGGTTCCCCTGCTTGGAGGCTTCAAATCCCCAAATCTCCCGAACCAGTTTCGGGCCTAGACCGAGGGAGTTAATTGATTCGAGACGAACTTCTTTGGAAATCTCACTTGAAATATGACTTATCCGTCGATCAATGCGGAATCATTGAAGCAAATTAATGAGCCATTGGGTTGACAATCCCACAGGAATCGGATCGGGCCCTGATGAGTCACATCCATCCATCCAGCGGAAAGCTGATCATCATGATCCCCAGAACCCACTCCCGCTCTTGATGAAGGTGTGACAGCTGCGCTTTTGATTGTTTTGGGTTTGGTCTTTGGCCTCAGCTCCGACTTCGACCTGGGCTAGAAATCGGCTTACGCTGATTGATAATGTAGCTCAATTAATTGTGAATTGTAATTTCCAGTAGCTGCTCCGGCCCGGCAGCATTCAAATGCAACTGTCAGCGCAGCTGTCAGCCGGAGCTCAAAGCTTCGAACTGTAAGCCCACTCAATGGATCCCAGACTAAACCACAAATTGAAGTAAACGCTTCTACCGCCGAGAACGGATCCGATCCCATCCTCTCAGATCCCAGACGACCGCAGAGATAATCCCGAGTGTGGTCGCATTTTGTCGCCATCTTTCCACCTTTGCCTTTCGCTAATGAAATTCAGAAATTCGTTTTGTTTGATTGCCGCTGCCATCCGTTGGTTCCAGGTGAGCGGCCAAGGTGCGCCAGTGCCACCGTTGCTGGTTTTTGCCGTCAGAGCATTACGGGCTATCGGAGCAATCTGGTGTACAGATGCTACGCCTCCATCACGAGCCAAGGAGACTCTCTTCCTGAGGAAGTAGTCCAAAAGCTCGCATAAATGGGAGCAGTTCTCCTTGAGCCATAGCTGAAAGTTACTTCATACAAACTTACACCTCGCTTAACGGCCTAGAAACTTGGAAGCAATGTGAAAAACGAATCATATATAGCGAATCATTTTAGACAGTAAATCGAAAATATACCATATGAAAAGCTGAAAGCTACCTAGTGCACCCATACCTCGCTTTACGGCCTATATACTTTCCACATTAGTGCATTATAATAAATCATACACCTTGGAAAATAATATTTTTTCCGTTATAGCGAAACATTTTAGGCCGTATATCGAAAATGTGCTGTAATTAAAGGGGGAAAAGACAGAGACACGCCGTATTAAGAGCGGACATATAGCGAGATTTGAGAAAGAAGCACAGAAATTCCACTCAATGGAGAAAATGTATGTACCTACCTGGACTTATTGAAAACATAGTTAGACCGTGAGAACAACTCTATATTTTTCATAATTTCCTACTTTGTTAACCTTGTTTTTGGTTTTTTACAAAGCATTATTATTACTATAACAAATGTATATATCAGGTGTTAACATCACCACTCTTTTTGCGGTTTTAATTGGTAGCATTATGTTATTATTCAATTATCTAGCTTAAATATTAATTGGCATATGGCCTGTGCCAGAACAACAGTTTTTGACTCTACCCAAAATCTGATATATATTCTGCCACCCGAATCCGATACAACCCGACTATATCGCGTGTACGAATTCGGTGATCTGTGGCACGTTTGTCGAGGTCTTGCCACGACGTCAAATGCGGATTTTTAGAGCTGCTTTGATTGACAGTTAAACGCCGCACTGCAATTTGCAATTTGGCACATTAATCATGCACCGCATGTTGCACACACACCGAAAACACACCGCGCACACCTGTAACTGTTCCCCTGCCGGCAACAGGTGGCACGGCGAACGCGACTCATTTGTGTCGATTTTCATCGTCGTCGTCAGGTGAATGTAAATGTGATTTGGTGTCGCCAAAAATGCCAGGCACGAAAAATAAAAACCGAAATAAAAGCAAGAGAAGTCGCTTGATTTGCAAATGACATTCACTTTTTTGCCGGCGCGACAAAAATTTAATCAAATCTCATGTAATTATGACATTTGCAAATGTTTCGCCTTGGCGCGACTCCCTCGTCCGTCTTTTGTCCGTCTCAATGGGCGGCAGCTCCGGTCCGAAGGCCTCCAAGGCCCAAGATTCCAACAAAGTCAAATAGTTAACCAAATTCACGAATTGTCCAGGGGTTAATTGGGAAAATAATATTTTCAAAGTATTCAGTGGTGTGTGGAAGGCATATTGCAGATCTATGGGAACGATCTACGAAGGCCTTTTAGAGCCGGACTTATGCTGAGATCTGTTGAAGGGAATACATTTAAAGTAAAATATATACTATCTTAATCTTAAACTCTTAAAATTAATGCTAAAAATAATGTATTAAATCACATGTGTATCATAAAAGAATGTGTATTTTAGTTTTCGGTTTGCCTGCGTAGAGTGATGGGTAGAGTGCTGGTCTGTGATGTTCCAGAGGTTGAGTCAGAGCCGGAACAAATGTGCTTAGAAATTTTTGGAGTATTCTTAAAAGATTTTATGTTCTTGTATTTATTCTTTTAGATTATAGATATTATATGTCTACGAAGAACGCCGATTTAGAGCTACAAATGGACGCTGTACTTGTAGCACTAGGAAATAAACAATAATAATAATAAAGATAAAGTGCATATACAGTGCATATAAGAACATAGCTAAATATTATAAAACTTTAATTTAATACCCTTTCCTTAAAATTAATTAATATTTTCCGATATATATTTCAAGGTATATAAATGTCTTACTAAGGATAGAAACCATCCCCTACCACTTGAAGCTCCTCCAGTTAGCCCTGGCCGGGCCAGGTGAAGTTCCGATTCGCGCTGTCCCTTTCAGAAGTCAAAGCTCTTCCAGGCAGCCGCCGAGTTCCCGCGGTAATTTCAGCTCAATTAGGGAAATGTGTAATTACTCGATGGAAGATAATCTATCTGGTTAGCCACCAGAGGGAGCCGGCCATCTTGACCAGCGTAGAGGAGGAGCGAGGCCGGCGGAAGTGACGAGAGGGCGGCGTCTGGGCTCTTGACATTGTTTTTGTCAGCAAACTTACATAGAACCGAGTCGCGAGAGGGCTAAGCCGCCGCCGGAATGGGTTTCCGGGAACTCTGGGGCCCACAGAGGAGGAGGAGGAGGAGGAGGTTGAGGAGGAGCTGTACAGGGTAGCAGGAGGGATGGCATGCAAAACAAGCAAACTGACAGACAGCCAACCAGGCAGCGACATGCAAAGTCGACAACGAGAACAAATTGCTGCCGTTGGAGGTTGCCACAGCTGCCCCATCTGGCAGGCCGTGGAAAGCCGGGGGGAGAATCGGTGGGGAAAGCACCGCAACGACATCTCGAGCATGGCCAGGAGGATGGACCAGGAACAGGAGCAGGAGCTGGGGGAGATGCCGCCGACCAGGAGACGGACGGGCAGCTCCGTCATAACTCAGTCTATTGGCTTGTTAAGCGAATTTTCCAATATCGCGGCGTTTCAGGTTCGTAATTACGAGCTGTGTCTAGGGCCTCTGCGAGCTCTACACTGA
The DNA here is from genome assembly GCA_008042535.1 of Drosophila tani. Classification (NCBI taxonomy): domain Eukaryota; kingdom Metazoa; phylum Arthropoda; class Insecta; order Diptera; family Drosophilidae; genus Drosophila; species Drosophila tani. The sequence continues at coordinate 11,262 of VNJO01013214.1, read as the reverse complement.
AGGAAACAAATATATATAAAATATATTCGGTAGAAAAATATAAACTTTTTATTTTTAAATATTTAATTAGAAGTTTTATCACTTCTAAAACTTAAATGAAGTAAAATTCCCAAAGGTTTGTATGATAAAAAGCTATCTTGAATAAACACTTGGGAATTATAAGTACAAATTAAGAAAAATCCTGCTATTGGTGGTATTAAAAGTAACCAATAATACTGAAAAAGTGGAAAAGATAAACCCTTTTTCCCTCTCAGTGTGCAAATCGTGCGTGCTCCGGAGTAGATGAAGCCTCGAAAGGTGATCGAAGGAGCAGCCCGGGACTTCCTTCGATATTTATTTTTGCGTACGAGTATTTCGGCCTTTGGGCCATTTTTTCGACTATAAATACCAAACCAGCAGCTTCGGCTGCCTCCCTGCCTCGATGTCCCCATATATGGCCTCCACTGGATGCGAGGCCAGCTGGTTTCGCGTATTAAGCTATTTTCCTTGCAGCTCATGTCCGCTTATCAAACGCATGCAAAGCACTAGACCGAGGGCACCTGGCAGAGATGGGCCGGGACTTGCACTTGGGCCTGGCCAGAGGGGGAGGCATCGCATCGATCGGGCAGAGTGCACTCGATTGTCCATGTCGAAAACCATGTCCATGTCCTCGCTTGCAGTGCGCAAAATGATTTATTAAAAATCTTTTATTATTTATAGTTGCCTCGGCTCAAGGCTGTCAAATAAGTTGAGGTAATTAATTAAGCTCCAAAGCCGTCCGCATGGCCATTGCATGGGGGATGCTGCAGGGAGCAAGAGGATATTTGTGGCGCCTTAATCTGTTCAGTTCGCATTGAAAATGATACCTATAACTACCACATATACCACATAGTATATAGCCAGGGATAGGAAACATTTGCTACTGCAATTTTTTCGTTAATCAATGCTAAAATTATATCGAAGGAATTATTTAAACATGAATACTATAAGGGTTTTTTATTAAAATAAACTCTTAAACAAAAAATGGAAGAATTTTCTACGGAAGAAGATAGATTATCCTTTTAAATTGTAAAATTCATGGTTTTATTACTGATAACTTCTCAAGTCCCAAGCCATTTTTACTATTACAATTATGTATTAGTTCACGATTTTAAACTCCAAAGAAATATATTATGTCAAAATGTATATATTTATATATAATGACATTGTTTCCTACCTAAATACTTGCACATTAAACACAATATCTGAAATTACTAGTAATTCCCCAGCAGATAATCTTCCATGTTCAAAAAGCAATCTATTTCTTGTTAAATCAACATTTAAAATATTTTTCTTTTGGACTCTCGCCACAGTAAACTTCAAAGTTCACTACTTTCCCTTTTCAGTCGCTTTGTAAAAATTAATCTGCGAGTTCATCACAATTTCTCAATGGAAATCATGGCATGAAAAAGCGATTTTTTGTTGGCATTTAAGGGGCGGTCATCTGACACCTGACTCCGGGATTGCGTGCGGCTAATTGAAGAGCCCGGCAATGCAAACGAATCATTTGAAACACCTCATTTGGGTGAAATGGAAATGGCAATTTTCGGACCTCGGACTGAGCAGCGCGAGTTAAAGGCGTTAAATGCCCCAATAACCGGGCCGAGATCCGCAAAAAGCCGGCAAAACGACGGCAAACGAAATAACAGAGCAAACCAACAAACGAAATCGAAATGCTGAGTTCTCTGTGTCATTAAGTGGAACATGCGATGGGGCTCCGCAGGCGGAGATCTGGGGACTGGGGGGATACGGCAATAAAATGCCTCGCCAAATTAGAGGTTATCCATTTGGGCAAATAAAAGTCGAGGGCGTGCTGGAAGCCGCACAGATTCGCGGGTGTTAATTGCTGGGCGCGACTTCTCGGCCAGAAGCCGATCCCGCAGCCAATTGACAGCCGAAGGAGCAGCTGCATCCTCAAGTGGAATGCAGTTGGGTAGGGGTAGGGGATGAACCGATTTGTGTAAACGTCTAAACATATCTAGGATTGGGTAATTTGCCTTAATTGGAGGGAATTAGCGAGGGACAGCCACCGATCTTGTGGGGAATAAGTGGTTTAGTTTAATCTATCCATTAGCTGGGGTATTTTAGGTTGATAATGTGGTTAATAGGGCATTAATATTATTATTTATACTTACTTTGATATCTAAATATTGATCTTAAATGTCTTTGTTTAAGTTCTGAGATAGGGATGGCAACAAATATTTATATATTGATACTGGATGGAATATAAATCGATGTTTTAACTTTGCAATATATTAATATTAAAAAATGTTGTTTTAAAAATGTTTTTAATATAATAGGTAAGAAAAATAATAAAATTTCAATATCTATCCTTACGATATTTCCTATACGATTTTGAGAGCGATACTTTTGTCGATATATTATATCGGACATTTCCTCTCAATATACATCCCTATTCTTCGACTAATTGCTTAATTATATTTACTTTAGACCTTGGCAATGGCTTGAGATACACAGAAAAGGTTTGATGTTAACGACACGCCATTGAATTTTTATTAAGTGTTTTAAAGTAGAGCTTCCCTAGCCCACTCCAGGGTACTAATTAACCATTTCTAAGCCAAACCTATCATGGGTTTGCCCTAGAACTTTGAGCAAACGTACAATTTACAGTCATATAGGGGTAATCCCAAGCTGGTTGCCCCGCGACTCATCGGGGCACGTACTCGAACGGAGTCGCGGCGACTTGGCACCTGCTACTTGGCAAATTAATAAATGATTATTATATTACGCAGCCCGTTAACTTAAGATGCGATTATGACATAACGAGGGCACACACCGCCAATTGTTGTTAGGAGCGGCTGAGGAGAGGCTGCAACTGAAACTGAAACCGAGGCCGCGACAGAGACTTGGAGACTCTGGAGCGGAGTCCAGAGCTGGCCAGGCCGCCTCGTCTCCCAATAATTTATCCATTAAGATTGCACGCGCCCGATTATGTGCTACGTGGTCGGCTCCAGCGACTACGCCGGCTCCTAGATGGAGATGGAGATGGTTATTGGGCTCGGCCCACAGTTGATTTAATGCGCCAAATTATAAAATTGTTGTTGATTTAATTTTATGAGTGTAAACCGCTCCGATCAGTCAGTGCTACTCGTCTTTGTTTACCATCTGCAGCTCCATCTTTGCCAGAGCCAGAGCCAGCCGCCGTCCCAGTCCGACTCTGGAGAGTCTTGTAACCATGTTCTCGCGGTTTATCGCAAATCTCTCTCCAGCCACCGCAACCGAAAAACTGCAGCTCCAGCCTGAACACGAACGTGACATGTGAATTAGGAATCGGACATGGGACACGGAGTACTCTGGGATCCGCCAAACGGCTCCCTTTTCCCATCCTTGTCTGCCATTTATCTTGTTTTCCATGAATTAATTGACACTAATATGGCGCTAGATATCATCGAAGGGAACTACGGCGAATATAATGGAATATATAGGAAGTATATATCATTTCAAAGGAAATATATATCATTAAATAAAATCCACATGCCATATCTTAAAGCACAAATATATATTTTATTAGAGACTCGCACACATACTATAAATCTAAGCAGAACACCTTTGAGACGCTAAACTTAAAGACCTAATAGTCGTAAAACCCGCTTCGAGGGAATCATACAACTGCGGACGGGGATAATCCACAAAGGAGAGATTTCTTTAGGCCCCAGCTCCATCTCTTGGCTCCCATCAATTGCCTCTCACATCTCTGTTCGCTGTGACCTGCTTGGGTGCTCTGTCAATTAAGCAGGGACTCTCTGGGACCGAGTCCATTTCCATCTTTATTTCCACCTAAAGACGACCAACATGGTCCGCCACCCGCTGCTCTTGGCAGTCAATAATCGAAATGCTAAACCCGCTTAACTGCAGTCCGCCGGGAGTGGGGGAGCCAGTAACTGGGAACTGGGCACCCAGGGATCGGGGAGAGTAACCCGCAGCCCGGGACGTGCACAATTTGGCGCCCTACTTTGGACCCTTGGCTCCTACGCAAAGGGTACGATCGGATCGCGGCCAAGTGTTAATAAATCGCCGGGGACCCAATGAGGAGCACGGGGATTTGTTTCAAACTGTTTTTATATTATTTTTACAACTTCGTTTGGAGGGTACGCTCTGGGTCCCTTCACGCTGCCTGGTTATTACTTAACAAATTAGCTCAAATTAATCAGAAACGAAAGTAACGCCGCATGCAGCGCTTCGGGGTCAAGACAAATGGACGCCTGCGCAGTGAGGGGGCAGAGGCATCCGATCCCGATCCCAAGCCGAGCTGAACTATCCACCTGGGTGGCTTTCGGGCCAATGACACCGACACACCGACACACCGAGCGTAAGTGCATCCATTTCGATCCGCTCCGGAGAGATCCCAGATGCCTCAGACAATTTGCAAGCTTTCAATCAAGCTGGCTCGGGGTTCTCTGCATTCTGGATTGGCTCCCTAATCGATCACAGAACTCGTATTCCTCGCAATCCGCTGCCATGGGGCTCCGGCTTCGATTCCATCATTCATGCGATCAGCATTATCTGCCGTCAGGCATCGTTGTCAGCTACCTACCTACTCCCGACTCCCGACTCCCGAGCAAGTGGCTCTCTCTGGATGGGATGGGATGCATCTGCATCTGCATCGGCATCGGCCTCGGCATCTCCTGTGCGTAAGAGGCTCGCCAAAAGCGTAATTAACGTTCGCATATTTTGCTGTCGGATTATCGCGGTCGCGACTGCGCGACAAAAGCTTCCTGTGCAAATTGAACGGATAATTGCGAGCCGTAACTGTAAACACACAGGAATCCCCCTGCACAAGGGGGGACAACGTTGGCAGAAATCAGTCCCAATTTAATGGGGTAAACCACACTAGGCTTGGTTTTATATTTTACAGAATGTTTGACAGGCAAAACACTCTCTTAAGAAGTAGAAAGGTCGCCAAAATGAATCTATAATTTTCACAGGTCTTTAAAGTTATATTATAAGTTTTTTTTTGGCCAAAGTTGGCTTCTTTTAAAGATTAAAATAAATAAAACTAAACTCTCACCGTTAAAGTTACTAATAACTGTTAGATTGAAAAAAAATAACAAGTAGATATACTTATGGTAAAACACAATCGCTTTTCTCAGTGCCTGTTTATTGTCTGAGCGAAAAACAATAACAGAGTGCTGTTAAGCTGCGAATTGTGCTGCAAAGCGCAAGCACTCTCTATGAACTCCACTCAAAAGAGCTGTGATGCCTTATGTTTTTCCCTTATCTTCTTCTTCTTTTGTTTTTTGAAATCAGCTTTCAGTTTATCGATCCGAAAAAAACTTGACAGGGTTACTGCAAGCTGTTAATATAAGCTCTCACATTAACGCTGTAGAAAACCTAATTTTTTTAAGAGGAACTTTATCTATTTGAGAAATCTTAATAGTCAGACGAGAAATCGCCCCTAACTCATAATGTTTAATTATGCTGTAATTTATTGAGTACCAGGTATAAAAATTCAAATCTTACATAGTTCAATCCAGTCAGTTCAGTTCCCAGTTTAGTTATGGAAATAATTTAAAAAGATTCTAAAACCAAAACATTTCTATGAACATTCCCCCTCAATACAATTCCTCAAAACATCTTAATATTTAAAAAAGGAAATCCCTAGTTTGCAATGATTAACAATGAAACCGTATTAATAATCGTGTTATCCTTCGCTTGAAGCCTTTTAAAACGCAAGTTAGTTTACAAAGAAACCATAATGAAGAATCCCAACCTACGGAGGAACCCAATTAAGTAAGCTAAAAAATCTACGGCAATTAATAATCGCTTGACAATGTTTCCCTGCTAGCGAGGGTGGTCCGAGCCCGGGAATTTTCCGGGTTCCCAGCGGTGGAATGAACACTGTGGCAGTCTCGAGTGGCCTCGACTGTGTTTGTAAAGTGATACGAGCACATTTTCCTGCCACAATCGAACTCTTCGCTCCGCTCCGCTCATCCGCTGCCTTCTAATCCTTCGCATGGACGCTTATCGCCCGCGCCCTGGACGCTAATTTGATGAGTCATCTGTGCCGACTCCGACTGCGGTCCGATAGCCATCTGCCCCAGTCGGGAGGTACCCCTTCCCTGGCCCATTCACCTGAGTCCCCTCTACCTGCTCTATTGGGCATTGTCGTAAATTTAGGGTTTGTCATTGAATGGGAGTGTTTAGGCATCATCTAGGGACGATATGTTTGTGTTTGCATTGAGTTTTCGTAGAAATTGTCGCAAGAAATGGTAAAAATGGGAAAGCGGGGAATGTCAACACACACAGAGTGCGGCGGCCGGGGGAGAACTAGGTGATAATCGGATCGTGGATCGTACCCTTGGGTATCTCATTTCTCCATAAAAATTGGTAACAATGGAGAGCCATTTCTCCTCTCCCACCACTCTCGTAATTACTTTGATATCCGAGCCAGGAGGCTATCGCTCCGAAGCGGAGAATCCCATTTACACGGTTCATCGATCCAGGGGAAAGGACTTGTGCCGCCGGCGAAAGTCGGAATGTGGAATCGAATGTGGATCGCTATCTGACTGGGACTGGAGCAGATGTCTGGCAGGATAGCCTGCCGCCGGCTAGGATCTTTGGCGTTTCATTTTGAGTGGCATTTGGAAAGGAAACACATTTCAGCTTATTTTATAGGACATTAAAATTAGCCATTCGCAAAGAAACCCTTTCCTAACCCTTATGTCTTGTTGAAATTCTTAAACATTACAACCTTTAATTTTAATTAGAACCTTAACATTACTAAAACGAACTTATTTAAATTTTAATAGACATATGTACATATATGTTACTGTAAAATATTATAAGATCACTTTATAGGACTTTTTTCATCTTTGTTTTGAGCAGAATAATATTATATTTTGATCAACTTAGAATAATGTTCTTCTGCAAAATTCACACAATCAAAAGTCATTAAAAAATTTAATTATCTTAATTTAATCTTTTCTCGAGTCTTCTTTATATTATATAATTTGAACATTTGTGACAAAGCCTTTTTCTAATAATTAAAAACTTATTCCGTACTTCGAGTCTCCTTTTTAATTATAAATGTCGCGATAAAAATAGAATCAAAGTCGTAATTTATTATCGGCGTGTTTTTTTATACGATATAATCTCATGAATATTTATTTTTATGTGGGCATCATTGATAGCCTTTACGATCTTCTCCAAATTAGCAAGAAATCAAAATCAATTTTGAATTAAACATTAAATCCAGCCACAAAATCCGGCATGAATGGGAAGCTTCTCATGTCGGCGGCTCCTTGGAAGAGCGTTTCGGGAATTACTCTCTAATGCGAATCCCATCGGGCGAGCGTGTGTTTGTGAGTCATCTGCGGTCGCAATTCCAGAGTCAGAGATTCATTGGCCATTCGGCCGGCCGGCTGCCCCCCGCAGCTATCATAAAATGCCGACGACGCCAAAGGAAGCGGCGGCTCCCAGGCGAAGTCGGAGGGGAGGAAGCGGAAGCGGAGGAGGACTAAGGTCGGTCGCCTACTTACTCCAGAGCTGTCAGCTTATCATTTCGCTTTTAGCGCACCAACCTCGCCGGAAAGTGTGTCCTGCGACGGCGGCAGTGTGTGCGTGAGAGTGCACTGAAAAAATATTATATAAAATATAAATAATAATAAATGTACTTAAACAAATTAAACAAAATCTCATATAATATTCTATACTATTCATAAAATGCTTACAACTCCTTTCAGCTTATAATTGCCAAGTAGTAAAAACATAGTTTGTAATAGGTTTAATTGAATTAAAATCTCGTTAAATATTTACCAAATATAATTATTTAAATTTTATAGATAGGTTTCAAAGGAAAGTAATTATTATTTTATGGAAAATTCCTTTTTATATTATTTAAATGTAAAAACTTTATAAATTAAAAGTTCTTACTAAGCCATGAATTAATTTTTCGAGTGTCGGTTGGGCGCTCATTATCGGAGTGCGCTCAATGGAATGTAATGGTGGCCCCGGCTCTCCAACCCCCCGCCTCCCTTGATGCCGCCACTTGACTTGGCCCTCACCTGGATCGCTCATCTCCGCCACGCCCCTCACTCCTCAGTCCTCAGCCCGCATCCTCTGATCACCTGGGCACCGCAGCTTGCGTGCTGGAGCGCCGCTGTCTCCGCTGGCATTTCGTGTTATCCTTCAGCTCAATTTCGGCTACTTTTGGATGTCCCCCAGCGAGTGCGAGTGTGTGCGAGTGGATTGCATTGCATGTCGCATGTCGCACTCGAACTCAAAACCCAAACCAAAACTCGAACTCCGGCTCCGACTCCGACTCCGACTCGCTGTGTGTCTCCCCGGCGTCCGTCCGATAAGGTTTTAAGTTATGACCTTTTAAAATGTCCAAATGCGGCGATAACACGTGATTACTACAAATGTATTCGGAGAGTGCAGCGGATCAGGATGCACCACAAAAAATGCCATCCCCAGCAGGGCCCTTACAGGAACACAGAGGGACGGGAAGAGATTGGTGGCCTGGCAACAGACAACAAATTGTTTTGGCCGCCAACTAACAAATGAAATCCTAAATCACACCACACTCCCGCTGCTCCCACTGCCGCTCCAGCTGGCCAGGCTTCTGTCCAGGACACCCTCCTTCCTCGACCATCGAGTGGCTGTTCATGCGAAGGAATCATAAATATCGATCAAAACGTCAACGTTTTATCTATTCCACAAATCGATCTCGTACACTGTGCAAATTGCAGCAAGACCTTTACGACCTAGGGCTGCAATAAAATTATACAGATATTAACTGGCTTATTATTAGGCCATTATATAGAGTGGATAGTATCGGAAGAACCCTTTTCAATGAAAAACGAACTATAAAATGTGTAAAATTTCAAGGTATATAAAATAGGTTTAAATAGGTAAATTAATATAAAATAAAATAATATACGGATGTTGAAGAATATAGGAAACTATATTTAAAAAGCCTATTCTAATTAGTTAGAATATATATTTAAGTTCATAGAAAAACCAACTATAAAATATGTGAAATTTAATTTAAATACGTAATTTACTATAAAATAATATAGATATTTATCAAAACTTTTCCTTAGCTTTATACAACCTATCTGTTGATAAATCATTCGTAAAACCCCGGTTAATTACGAAAAAATGTTCTAGTAAAAATTCATATTAAATCTAAGTAATGAAATCTTATCTAGATCATGTGAACATGCTGTGGCGGAACCCTTCCTTGCCGCCGGAATTCCCACACTGGCAGACTGAACAGAGAATGCATCCCTGGCAGGGACCATTCACCATGTAAAGACCTCGCGCAGGATTGGGGGTTGGGGGTCGATCACTTTGTAAATTGTTGGGCCTTGCATAATTTAAGCATAATTCTTATTTTATTTTTGCCAACCAGTGCCAGTGTGTGTGTGTGCCCCCAGGAATTTCATCTTTCGCTGGCATATGTCGATTGCGGCCAGATATCCGTCGCTACCCGACAAAATGCTCCAAGGGATTTCCGCCCCGCTTCGCTGCGATCCGCTCCGCTCCGCTCACCGTCGCTCCTCTGCTCCGCGATCCTGGCCCCGCCGGCTGCTGATTATTATAAGAGGGGGCCGGGACGTATAGATGGCTAATAATAACAATAATAATATGCGTTCGCTTATCAAAATTGACGTCAGATCTTATTGATATGCATCTGGATGCAGTGCAGCGAACTTTTGGCCAGGCCAGGCCGGGCCACAAAGGAAAATCGTGTCAGGGAATCGCTTGGGCTTAATTGAAGCGTTATTATGCGACTGTCACATACACGCACGTATGCAAAATGTGTGCTCCGAACTCCAGCTCCAGCTCCAACGCCAACTCCCGCTCCTGCACCAGCTCCAATCCCGATCCCCTGCTGGATCCTGCTGCGCCTGCGCGAAACCTTCGCTTCACCTTCGCTCAGTTTGACAGATGCCTCAGAATTTTTAAGCACCGCGGGCCATCTCGGAACTTCTGCCACGGCAGCCGTCTTTTATTAATCAGCAGACTGTCCCGGTCCCGGTCCCTGGCTCGGGTTCGCATTCAAGTTCGGGCCCCGGCCGGGTCCTGAGTTGCGGTTGCGAATATTATTTATATCGAATTTAATAATAATTCTTGAGCCGCAGCCGCTGCCAATGCCGCTGCCGCTGCGTAGGTTGCTGCTTCTGCTCTTGGCCAGTTTGATCAGCTCAGAAATTTGCATTGATCGACGTTGCAGATATGGACAGGCAGAGGCCAGAGTCAAAGTCAGCACAAGGTCTTTCACTGAGCGAAAAAAAGCGTGAGAAGGCGCCAAGTGGAATGCTTGAAACACTGAGCTTATCTCGGGAGAAAGTAGTTCTCGGGCAACTCGCTTGCCTTGGCTAACTCAGCACCGTATTTGTCTTGACATTCGTGTAACGATAGATTGCGCTGACAGCTAATTTGTTAACTGGATCAAATAGATACAGATCGACCGAAGTTGAGGAATGTCAATAAAATGTTAAGGCAAGCAATTAAATAATATACAAGTAAAGAGTCCCATACGCTCGACCGATTACTTGCTTTTTAAGTTGCATATATGTACATACTCAAGTTAATGAGATCTAATGGAAAAAGTATAATGGAAAAAGTATAATGGAAAAGTATACATATTGTTTAATAAAATATGCTGCCATACTAAGCTTAAAGGTTGGATTAAGGTCAATTATTTTTAAACAAAATTTTCAGAACACCAACATTTTCATACATTATAAAGGGTTATACTAACCGAAAAGTGGTTCCCTTTTTTTTAATTTTACTACAATTTAAAATAATACGAGGAAGAAAGCTAACTTCGGTAAACCGAAGTTGGTATACCCTTGCAGTCTGTAATTGGATCATTGAAAATCGAACCATTTTAGTAATGTTGAAAAAACATCGAATTTTGTAAATTTTACATTTTACATGTAGAATTTTACATTTTCATATAAATGGACCGATCGATTCTATGGCAGCTATATGATATAGTGGACCGATCTTAATGAAATTAAAACCGTAATTCTAGAACCTTAAAAAACTGCTATGTCTTAAAATTTATAGAAATTCGTTGAAAAACAGAGAAGTTAAATTTTTTTTTACATTAATTTCGCCATCATTCCTATGGCAGCTATAGGATATAGTAGTCCGATTTCGGTCGTTCCGACATATATACTGCGTGCTAAAGAAATAAGACTATGCTGAAAATTTCAGCTCGATAGCTCAAAAACTGAGAGACTAGTTCGCGTAGAAACCGACAGACGG
>VNJO01013212.1:0-21242 GCA_008042535.1 Drosophila tani | reverse complement strand
GCCTGGGATCTGCAGAAGCCGCTGCTCTTTGCCCCCGCGATGAACACCCGGATGTACGATCATCCCCTAACCAGAGAGCAGATCGAGAAGCTCATAGGTTGGGGCTACAAGGAGATACCCTGCATCTCCAAGACCCTAATGTGCGGGGATACGGGCAACGGAGCCATGGCAGAGGTCCCCACGATTGTGGAGGCGGTGCTGAAGGCCTTTCCCTCAAGCAATGAGCTGGAATCGCTGTGATCAAGGCCCAAATATTGTTATACACCGAGTTTATATATCGCAGAATATGTTTTGTTACAGCAATTAAATAAAATAAAAAGGGTTCCTCCCTACAGATCCACCACCTGCATGTCCTCGAGCGAGTTGTTGGCCGACTGACTGATCAGCGCCTTCTCCGAGTCCGTGAGATTGATGAACTTGTGCTTGGACTTGAGCTCCTGCTGAATGGAGGAGAGCAGGTCGGGGGAACAGCGTCCTGGCTTCAGGCTCTGCTTCCGCTCCTGCGACTCCTCTGCTCGGGCGCCAATTACCTCCATCTTGGGCTCCACAATGGTCTCCATCTGCAGGGACTGCCGCTTGCGCCGCATCCTCTTCGAGCCCCTGGTGATGAGCACCACCGCCGGGGACTCGAAGGGAAGCGCCTGGATCACCGTCTGCAGGAGTTTCGGTGGTGTCTCTGGTGTCTTGGGGTTGCCAATCACCACATCCGCCTGGAGGGCACTGCGTGCTCGCTCTCGCTCCTCCTCCCGCTCACGGGCGGCATTTTTCCGCATCAATTGACGAGCTCGCTTCTTGAGGATCGCCTGAGCTGTGGGATAGTAGGCGATGACCTCGTTTAAGTCCGATTTGGAGAGGACAAACAGGTTGGAGTAGCCCTTCGAGCGCACATCCGCCGTTCGGCGATCGGCGCCATTGATGCCCAGTAAGCTGATCTCCCCGAAGACGGAGCCTTCGGTGAGGGTGGCGAGCACCACGTCGCTACCAGGACCGCCCATCACCTGGACCTGTCCCAGCTTCACGATGTACATCTCCCTCCCGACCTCGCCCTTGCGGCAAACAAAGTCTCCAGGTAGGAATGTCACGGCTCTCAGCTTGAGGACCAGATCGCGGAGCAGGGCCTCCTCGCAGTCGGCAAAGAGTTGGACCTTGGACAGGGTCTGGATGTGCACGGAGATGGCTATGTCGGTCTTGAGGTTAATGGGCAAGGCATCCAGGATGTTGGATTCGTCTGGGAAGGAGGGAAAAATAATCATTTAAGGAACACCCAGAGAGAAGCTCCACTCACCCAAGGTTCGCTGCTGTTCCCAAGTAAACTGGAACCACATCTTGACCCTGGATTGCACCTCCTGCGAGAGATTGAGCCGCCGCATGTACTCTAGAGTCTCATCCTCCAGCTGCCTGTACTCGTGCTTATTTCTGGTGGCCGTGGAGATAATGTCCCGGATCTGACCAATGAGCAGAGCGAATACGAAGACCCCCATCAGCCAGGCCACTGTCATGAAGACGTACTCGCCCTGCCTCTCCGGCTTCGGGTTCTTCCCTATGGAAGTGGCCGTCTTGGTGGCAAAGGCGAAGCATCGAACATAAGGATGTCCCTTGCCACTGAACACCCATCGATTCTTGCCCAGTCCCTGGTAGTCACTGTAGGCGTAGTACAAGGCAGCCGTAATGTGGATCATGTAGAGCATGTAGGTCAGGGTCTTAGCCACGCGAACCTGGGGGAAAAGGGGTTAAATTAAGGGTTTAAACGGTATGGAAGGTTAGATAGGGAAACCTACGAAATGTGGTGAAGATATGACCCGATCCAGCAGGCGAAACACTTCCCAGAAGCTCTGAATCTTGAAGAAGCGCGGAAAACGCAGCCAAACAGCTCCTGTTCCCAGTTTTAGGTAGAGCAACTCCAAGGGTAGAAGGGCCAGTAGATCCAGCTGAAGGTATAAACATTAACTAAGGATTCTAGAAGATCCTTTCACCCTTCACCCACCTTAAACTGCAGCTTCCTCATGTAGTTCTTCCTGGTCAGGTTCTTGTTCTTCACCCAGAAACCCTCAAACAAATACATGACGCGATGCTTGAAGAAGACCACGTCGAGGAGGTAAATGATGTCCGCACAGAAGTCACAGGCCAGCCAGATGTTGGTGTTCTCCTTGGTCTGGAAGGGGAAGGAGGAGCGCAGTGGGATGACCCAGGCATTGTAGAGGAACGACAGCGAGACCACACACAGCCACGAGATGTAGATCTTGCCCTGGGGATCCAGAGTCCTCTCATCGTTGTTGGCCCCACACAGGCTGGAGCAGAGCCAGGCATTCGACCTGGTGGTGTCCGCCTCGAAGAGCCGGCCCCGATGGTGCGGCGACTGACCCGCCGGCACCAGGCGCACCTTGTGCTCGGGCGAGGGATGTAGGCTCTTGGTCGGCGGCGGCGATGGCGAACTGGCCGTGCTGCTGGAGGAAGGAGTTGGAGGCAGCTCAATCCGGGACTTGACCTTGTTGGCGCGGGCCGTGAAGCGACGGACCAGGTGACGGACCTGGTCGCGCAGAAACTGCTGGCCCTGGGAGTCCAGGCTCCCGGCACTGCTAGGCTTGCGGTGCTCCAGGTCCATGTCCACGTTTAGCTCCGTCTCCGGCTCGTCCACGGCCACGATCTCACTCCCGTTTATGGACGGAGTTCTTTGGGTCCTTTCATTCCGATCCTCGTTCTGGAGCTCCGGGGACTCGTTATAGCAAATCTGCACGTCCTGCTCGTCCTCGTCGATGATAGGCTGGGAGTCTCCTTGGTCCTCCTCCTCCTCCTCCTTGGGCAGAACCACCTGACCCGTGGCAGCAGCCAGTTCCTCCGCCCTCTGAATGGCTATGGGATCGGGCACAACCTCGGAGGGAACGGCTCCTGGCAGCGGCACCATCTCGAAGCTCTCCGGCTCGAGAACTCTCCTCACACTGTCCGGACTCACCAGCGGCTTCTCGTGCCGCAGGATGTGCTTGACCAGGGCATGCGTGGCGCCCACATTGTTCTGGTGCTCCGTGGACTCTACGCAACCAATCCGGCCGTTCCTGAAGTACAGCCTGGAGTGGTAGAACCTCGGGCTGCCGGGACGATGACGCCTGGGCGGTGCCTTGTAGGCATTGATCTTGTAGGTGACCTTCTTGACGGGACTCGGTGACTTGTTCTCCTTGTTGGAGGCATTGGTGGAGTACAGGATCTGCTCCTCCGCCCTCTCCTTCTGCAGCAGCTCCTCGGTGGCGCTGACAAACTGCTCGATCTCCTTGAGGTCCTTGGTGATCTCCTCCAGGCTGCGTCGCACCTGGGCCTCCTTCTCGCCCGGGCTCGAGTAGCGACGCACACTCTCCGGCTGCGTGTTGATCACGTTCCGCATGAAGGCATGCCGCTCCAGAGTGTCACAGAACTTGGGCTCCCCCCGCCTCGCTCCCGAGGAGGACGAGGTGGACGCCGTGGTGGAGCTGGACGAGCCGGAGCCTGAGCCAGAGTTCGGTGAGGTGGCCATCCGCTTGAGACGCCGATGGTTGTGGAACTCGTCGTAGGCAAAGTTCTCCAATATGTTCGGGGATGACTTCAGCAGCGATGCACTCGCCTCCGGTTCGAGCTCCTCGCTGGGGCTGCTGCTCACCTGCAAATGAATGGAGGGAATACACGTTCCAGCGATTGAGGGTCGTCGTTGGTTGGATTTTCAAGATACAAAAACTACAAAATACACATAAATATAAACAAGGCGAACCGGGCAGCACGCTATGGCAATAAAACCAACAAAAACAGGGGGACAGCGGGTGTGATCCGCATGGTAATTGTGCCCGCACAAGCGCCAGTTGCCAGTCGTCAGTTGGAACGCCAATAGCTCATCTATCTGTCTGTCTATCTGTCTATATCTGTTTATTATAGTATAGTAAAGTCTTAGCTTAGATGCGTGTCTATAGGTGAGTTCAACTAACTAAGTACGCTCCTTGAACTTTCGAGTCCTGCCAAAGATACTTTGAACTCGAGGCTGGCGAAATATTCGTTGAACTTTGACTAAGGTCTAAATGAAAAGTTAAGGCCATATTATATTTAGAAATAACTTAAGGGAAAACCATAAATAAAAAGATGTTTCTACATTTCTCAAAATTTTGAATAATATTTTTAAATATTTCTTTCCATTCCATTATTCTTCTTAAACTTATTTTTCTTCAGAAGGTAGTACGGTTCTAAGATTTGTTTGAAATGTTAAGGCCAGAATATATATAGAAATAAGGAAAATCCATTAATACAGAAGATTTTTTTACACTTTTCAGACTTTTTAACACTTTTGCCACTTTGCTAAGAAAATATTTCTTTCCATTCGATTATTCTTCTTTAACTTATTTATTTTTCTTCAGAACTTAGTATTCTGTAATTTTTCTATTGAAATAATATGTTAAGCTCTTTAAAACCTATTACTTAAAATAATACAAATCTCCAAATCTATCTATATTGTTTCTATATACACTTTATCCCCTTAGTCCTATAAATATTAATAACCTTTTTGGTATAATTGTTCTATTAAAATAATATTTTACGCTATCTAAAACCATTTACTTAAATTAATATTCTTCTTAAACCTTCCCTTTCTCCATATCTATCTATATTGTTCTTATATAAACATCATCCCCTTAATTCAATAATTATTATCAAGCTTTTTTGGCCATAAAACTTACCTTCCGAAAGCGTGCCATGCTGGACATTCTGCCTCAAAAGCAATAAGTCCAAGTGCCGTGGAGCAAGTTCACTGTCGCCGGCTCGGGGTTCAGGGTCAGCCTCCTCCTATAACCCAGAGTGGACAAAACAAACTCGTTTAGTATTAAGCTCGGTGCGTGTTGCACATGGCGTATGATTAATGTGCTGCTCAGACACGCAAAGCGCAGTGCACTTGACCTTATCCGAGTGTTATCTATATGTATCCACTCCCGACCATATGCTCTCTATGCCTTATTGATTTTTCCAGCTGTTGCAACTTTGAGTGGGTGCCTCTTCTTGGCTTTTCCTTTGTTTTGTTAACAGCAAAAGCTCAACAGGTGGCTGAATTGCCAAGAAAAGTTTCACTGATTTAAGATTTTCCCATTGTTTTCTTTGTGGTAAAACTTTAAACTGCGTTTTGGGGTGAGGTCTCAGAGGAAACTTACTTTTCCTACGTTCTGAAGAAGTGGTTTTCTTCTTTAAAGACCTCCTAAGATCCTGACAGAGGAGGTATCATCCGGTCGCCTTTGGAGAAGAAGATAAACTGGACAGTGAAAAGCGGGACATACAAGTAGTTGGTCCAAAACAAAAGTAACGCAGGCGCTCTTTGGAGGAGCCAAAAAATAACAGTGGGACAAAGTCAAGGGAAAATGTATTTGAATTTAAAGGAAAAATATGTAATTACAAATAATAATATGTATTTAAAATAATAATAATGAAAAAGAACTGGTTGCTCCTTTCACCTTACATTTCAAATAAAATTTGCTCTAAAATGTAAGCTTGGGACTCTTCCTAGAAAGCCAGTAAAATTAGTTAAGAAGAAAGCTTTTACTCTTAACCTTAAAAGCTTTCCCTTGACCAAGCTTTTTCCCTTAAAACTTTACCCAATTCCCGAACAAAGCCCACGAAAGTCACTTCTTGTTTTCAGAATCTTTTTATATATTTTTTTGTTGGTTGTTTTAAATATTCCATTCAGCTCTACATTCACAATTACATATTTGTTTTGTTTTTTCTCCACCTTCTTCTTCTTTAAATTACATAATATATATATTTAAATATATATATTTATGCATATATATATAGTTTAAAATGTATGTATATATATATAACTTTTGCTTTCGAATCGAAGGACTCAAAATCCAAATAACTTGATGCAATCCGAAAGTGGCTAAAAGGGGGCTCGGTGTGTGTTTGTTTTTTTCTTTATCTTTTTCAAGGGGAATTAATGACATATTAATTAATTACATATATGTAATTACATTTATACGTACAAACCTAGAATATATATATAGAAGATATCAAGAACAGTGGCTAAAGGATTTTCTCAGTGTGTGTGTGGCTCTTAGCTTTTATGGTTTATGTTGGATGTTGTTGTGGCTGTGGTTGTGTGTGGTGTGTGTGTGATTTAGTGCATATTTAAAGATTTAAGATTTAAGGGTCTTAATTCATTTTCTTGTTTGATTTTTTTTTTTCATATTTTTTTGGAGATTTTTTTGTTGGTTTTTAATTAAGTTTTTTGTGTTGGTTTTCTTATTTTTTTGTCACTTAAAAAATTACATTAATAAAATGTATTTTAAAACTTATGCAGAAAAAACGTTGCCCATTTCAGAGGTTACACCCATTGGGGACCCCCTACTCGCTCTCGTCCTCCTCCTCCTCCTCGGAGGACTCCTTCTTCTTCGCCTTCTTGGCGGGCTTGGCGGCCACCTTCTTTCGCTTCTTGGGCGCCCCAGAGTCGGTGCCGCCATTGGCCTCGTACTCCTTCACCGCCTTGTTGTACTCCTCCTTCATCTTGATGGCCTTCTGTTCCCATTCCTGCAGAGAAATTTTAGGTATGAGTATTTATTTAAGGAGCCAGAGCTGAGATCCACTTACGGTCTTGTCCTTCAGTCCGCGCCACAGCTCACCGCCACGCTTGGCGATGTCTGTCACCTTGCTGCCGGGATTGTCCTTCTTGATCTGTTCGCGGTTCTCATTCAGCCAGAGCATGTAGGCCGACAATGGGCGCTTCGGGCGGTCTCCACTCATATTTGTTGCTGGTTTGGCTTCGGTTTTTACTGAAGGAAAAACGATGGCTGGACTCTTAAGCAGTCTGTAAAATCAGAGAGGAAAATATAGAAAATTTAGTAGAGTTGCAACGGTGTTTAGTGCTTAGGGTAGCCATTATGGCCTTATGACACTGCTTCGGTTTCTTCACTGAAAAGTGTTACCTTACTATAATTTTATCTTTCTTCAATGAAATTTGTTTACAAGAAGCTGGAAACTGAATGCTCGCAACTATTACACTAAAAGAATAACTCTATATATCAATCTCTTCCAAAAATCCTTCCATTCTCCTCTTCCTTCTCACTCTATTGAATATTCAATAACTGCATTTTCGGCTGTATGCGAACAGGAATCAGACATCAATTAAATATTCCTGCGTGCACACTGACTCCCCCTCCACTCTCACATAGTACACTTTTAACACATAATCCTTGCGGCTTTATATACATAATGGGCCCCAGTACATACGTAATTGCTATTTATGGCAGCGATATTATGTACATTTCCGATTAATTGTGGCTGCCAATTGCATATATGTTTGCACTGCCCATTTAATTGCTATTATGTACTATGTGAACCATGTACAAGGCGGGGGAGAGGTCATTGCCCTCGAAGGAATATTCGTACGCAGAGCCAGTGAACTCGACGCGGCGCCTTCTTCTCCCGTTTTTTGCCGAGCTCTAGACACAAATCAGCTGGGAAATGGCATGCAAATGAGGCGACGGCGACAGGCGACGCCAGCGACGACACTCTGTCCCCCAAACAAGGGCCATAAGCCATGCACTTGACCCAAATCCGGAATTCAGCGCAAAATGCACGAGACATCGACAGGCAGCGAAAGCGGAGGGGACAGGGGCCAGGGGCCAGGAGGAGGTCCTGGAGCCAGCATAACGACGTGAATTGGGTTAACAAACGACTCGAAATCGCTGTGAAGGATGCGGATGGAGGAGTTGCTGCCACACTGCACACTGGGGGGGATGTGCAGGCGCAGGAGTGTCGCCATCAATCAGGCAAGGCACGCCCCTCCTACACTCCTTCTTCACCACCTCCTCCGCCTCGTGCATGCACATCCTGTGTCCAGGAGCAACAGGGAAAACGGCGGCAAAATTGTTGCTAGTTCGACGCGAGGCACACGCAGCACAGAGACGGATGGATGGCTCCGCACATTGCGGCAACACGTGATGCAGTCGGGGATAAGGCCTCCTCCTTGCTGGGCTGGGGAGGGAGTCCACCTAGAAAATCGAAAGCGAAAAGCATCCTCCCCGCCGTCTGTGTGCATGTACATACATATATTTTGTCTAGCTGTTGGCCCCAAAAATGCATCTGTATCTGTTGTTCTGCGCCATGAGCCTGGCTCTTTGGCTCTGGCAAACAAGGTAACAACATTTTTCAAGTGGCACAACAGGGTAGGAATAATGATAAATGGTAAAGGAACTTTAAAGTACTTCAAAAAGGAAGAATAGCTGGGATTTATTCAGAGAAATGTATGAAAACAAATCAAAATACCTCAGAAAAAGTTCGCAAAAATTAAAAATTCTCAAAAAATGAATATTTTTATATGTCCCAGAAAGGACTGCAAAGGTGTAACTCTATTTTATATAATTACTTTATATTTTTGCACAGTTAAAACATTGATTTATTGATGAAATATATAAAAATTAATAAATTAAAAAATCTGAGACATTTCCGAGTCATAGAATGTGTCAGATTTTTTAAGGTATCAATTTCTACAAATAAATATATTAGATATTTTTAAAGCCCCTAAATTCCATTTATCCTGCTAATTTCTTAATATTTCCATTCTTTTCCACAAATATTACGTATACGCAACATGGACACCACTGTAGCACACATTACGCATACGCAACGTGTGACCAGCGTGGTCATATGAATTCTTGGCATAATGAAAGGACACTGTACACCGGACACAAAGGACATTAAACGGAATACCAAATGAAGGGGCTGGAAAAAAACCCAAAAGCCTGGCGAAGAACTGTCCATTTTGTCGATCTAAAAATTGAATTGGAAACAGTGGCAGTTGGCAGAGGCAGAGGCAGAGGCAGCGACTGAGGCAGAGACTGCAACTGAGGCAGCGGAAGCGACTGCAGCAGAGGCAGAGGCAGAGACGTTGACTGAGACAGCGGCGTTGACGTCAACTGAGAGGCGAACTGACAACGCTTATCTCGCCGAGAATATGTGTGTGTTTATGGCGTGTGTTTTTAATGCCCCGTTAGGAGGCGAAACGGGGCAGGAAGGCAGGAAAGGCAGCAGCAGCGGCAGCAGCAGCAGCAACCACCCAACGAGCCAGCCAGGACTTTGTACTGGCAGGACGAAGCTTGTGCGCAGAACCCGCATTTTAGGGTAGATACTTTCCCAGGGAATTGCGCACTGGGTTGCTTCGCTGGAAGCAACTACGGCCTCTATGTGCTTGTGCTTCGCCTGGAGAGCGACCGCCCTGAACGCACAGTGGTGACTTTTAACGAGTACACATACAGCGCCTAACGACCCTTCCTCGTTCTGCATCCCCCGTTTCTCGCTGTGTATGTACAGTCGTGGCAAAAATCAAAGGGTTGGCCATTCGCCACCGCCGCTGCATACATTATAACGGAATTATGAAGGCAAAACGAAGCGCCAGATGGCGCCTGTGAGGCCTGTTTTTTATAATATGATATTAATTGAGAAAGATTTAATGATGGAATCATAAATCAAGCCGAAGGGTTGCAGTTTTTAATTAACCAGAATTTATATCCTTATATAAAGGTTTGCACTTTAATTTTTCAGCTTGTACAAAATATTAAAAGGGAGTTAATGCTATTTTTAGAGCTCTGACTAAGGAATTTTTCCTGAATAATTTTGCAATAATTAAACAGCCCTATTTCAAGATAACTGAGATTAAACATTGAAGTTCCCCATAAGTTTAATTACTGAAAAAAGGTCCCTTCAAAAATATCCCATTAAAAATCCCTTTCTGGTATTTTTTAGTACTCAAAGCCCAAAGATCTCTTTACTACCCAGGGGCGGTAAATATCACAGAGCAAGTATCTCTATGTGATACCACGATATCAGCGGAAAAAGAGCGGGAAACCTCAAGATCGCACGCGACTTTTGACGAAACTACCGCTATCTCTCCATATATTAAGACCTATTCCTCGCATTCTCGATTAGGAGGAACCAAGCACGGAAAATGGCGCGAAAAGAGCTTTGTAACTGTAAAATTCAGCCCAGAGGCGAAGAAGAAGCTTTGCGCTCTCACTCCCTCGCTCTCCCGATAGGTGCGATTGTGTGTGTGCGAGCGGGGGGACTATATAACAAAACTTTTGGCGCCATTTTTAGTTTGCACTCGAGAGTGCAGCACGCAAAGCGCTAAAAAACAACAATAAATAGAAAGCAAAACACGCGCACGACGTGATTAAGAAACGCAAAACAATCAAATGCCAGTGGATTACCAGGACACTTAAAAATACAAAAAGGGTGAACAGTAAACCGAAGATCTGAAAGGATCATGCTTGAAAAATAATAAAAACTAAGCTTAAATTAGTTAAGAAATTGTAATCACCTGAAAACTATCACGTGAAAACGTTTAAGGATCTTATAAGAATCCAATTTAATCACCTTAATAACTTAACTCCTGTGATTAAACCCCCAAAGATCCCTTGAGATCAACTTAACATTTTATTTATGCAAAATGTTATTCCCCAAAAGTCACAAAAATTAATAAACAAGTAAATAAACAATCACAGGACATGTTTATCAACCGGAAACAGGATTAGCCGACCCAATCTCAGCCAGGAGCAAGTGTCAAAGTGCCTTGAAAAACCAGAAAAGCCGCAGTTGGCGACAGGTGGGTGGTGGACAGCGTGGTGGCCCTTGCCCAAGGTGCTGAGACCCAAAAGCCGATCGGAAATCAAAAGCCCCACCAAGGCAGGTGCGACGGCAAGTGACTTGCACTCGGTGGGGAATATGCCCCGGTCGCAGTCAACAAAGACACTGGCCAAACCGCAATTAGATCTCAAAATTAAATAAATCAAATTCCATGGAAAAACGACCAATAAAAAAATATTATAGATAAGCCTTAAACAAGCCGAGGACAAAATTTAAATTTAAAAAATAATCTACAAGCTTGTTCAGTGTGTTTTTAAAGCTTTTATAAATTATCTTTAACGAATGTCATCACTCTAATTATACCGATAAATATTCCGTAAAATAAATAGCAAAACAGAAAGAATTTATCTTTAATTTAGCACTAAATTCTTTAAGAAACACTTCATAATTAATAATTAATTTTTTACAAGAATAATCTTTTCTGGCAGCACATGACTCTGCCTTCAGATTTCACCACAGATTAAAACTAGCATTTCATTAACTTTAATCACTACTATCAACCTGTAAAACTCTATGGAAAATCTTAGTAATTACTCGAGTAAACAAGGCTAAACATCAGGTATTTCATTATAATTTCCTAATTACTTAAGCACATAACCGAACTCAATCAATCTGGGATTATTGGCTGATCCAACTAATTTGCCGACGAGTGTAGGTGCTCGAAAAAATCGTATGAAAAATGCTCATATTGCCCATATCTACGTACGTACTTTGCCTTTGCTGTGTCGCTGTGTATTTACTTCACTCTTGGATACTTTATACTGGGTTTCTTGGACTGCGACTGGGTACTGGCTCTGCTGTGCTGCCTTTGCTGCCTTCACTGTGAAAATCGCACTGAAATCGACTCACTGCGAGGCGACGCGGCTATAGGAAGGCGAACTGAACTGAAATTCAACTGAAGCAGCTGTACCAGGCTACTGAGCTATAGAAAACCCAACCGAAACCGAAACAGAAACACACAGGCAGCGGCGGTCGTCGGCCGAGGGAGGTTTCCGGGGAGAGGGGGGCGAGCGAGCGAACAGCGAGACCATCAAATAACACACAGCACAGCACAGCACAGGCAGGCATACAAAAGTATCTGTATCTGAGAGTCGAGCGCAGAGCAAATTCCCAGTTCGCAGTTCGCAGCTCTCTCAGCTCAACGCCAGCCAAGGGTAGGCGACTGTAGTGTGCGCACAGTGGCGTCGCTTCGGGCTTGCACACAGCCATATAATTTGCGTGGCCGCACACTGGCGGCCTGCGAAAGTACAACCGGCCGAGAGGCAACTCTCCAGTGCAGCGCATGCACACTGGAGGCGGGCAATATTGGCGGGGCTACCCAAGAGATATTTAATTGAATTTCTCGCGAAATAAGCAAAGGGTAAGGATTTACAAATTAAACTTGTTTATTTAAGACTTCGGAGACTTTAATAAGGATAAACTAAAAAATTATAAAAATTTTATAATATAAACAATTTATAAAGGAAACATTTAAGAACCGGCCTTCTTAGTTTCAAAATTGTTCAAATCTTTTTTTTTTTTTTTTTTTTTTAATTTAAATTAAATTTGAATAGTCTTTTATTTGAACTTATCATTTAATTATTATTTTTTTGTTTCTAAATGTTTTTTTTATAATTATAGCTTTTTTATAAAAATTATAAAAAGTAAGGCCATATTTTCTATAACCAAAAAGTTGACTTGAAAAGATTCACATTTATACATATGCGAAAGTACAAATAATGCAAAAACAGGCTTGTAAATGATGTTTATGTTCACCTGAAACCCCTCTGTTTACTTATAGACACTTAAAGAAAATAATTTTGCATAGAAAAGCACTTGAAAGAGCTGGGGGGCTCCTACTCTACTTATGTTTATCTGAGCCCAAGCCATGGGACCCCCCACCCCCATCGGAATCCATAAACATGCGCAACGTGCCCGACTATTTTTGCCGCGACTGTACGCTGCCCATATAAAAAGCATGGAGCGGAGTGCTGAGCGCTGTGCGAACGAAATGCCAGTAGTATTTGGCGGCGCCGCTCTGCCCCTCCACTCCCCCCAATCAGCCCCCCTCCCCTCTCTCCCCTGAAGCCACCATATACCTATATATAAAGATATAGGTATATATGTAAAGCGAAACCTTAACTGCCCGCCCACCTGTACCGCCCTGGCGTCCCGCAAAAAATTATAAAAAAAATAAAATTAAATATAAAAACTTAAGTACTTAGTCCCCTTTTTTCCCCCCGTTTCCTTTCCTCTCAGCATAAAAGTTTAACAACTTTTTGAGTTTTATTGTTTTTTGTAATATTTTTTTAACCATCAAATTGTGTGATTTTTCCATAAAATATTTAACCTACAATATTGATTTGACATTTACAGAGCAGAGATTCAATCGATTGAGTAATCAACTAAGGGCGAGCGAGCGCTCATAGGAAATTCAAAAAGTAACCGTCAATATATTTGGCGCGCACCGCCCTCCATTCAAAAATTGAATCCCAATACGAGAACGTAGCCATAGCCACTGCCTCGCCACTTGCACTGCCTCCAATATATGGGACCAAGACTATAGAGCACTATAGTGGAATAACCCACGCTGCCTTGCCATCGCACAAATTGGGGTCGTTTTTGGTTATATTTTCGCTCTTTTGCAAAATTTATATAATAAATGGCCACGTTGGCGCTGGCCAAGATACCCAATAATTAAGGCGATACAATGACGGATCAATCGTAGTGGAACACTTGACACTCACCCGTACGAAAATGTCGCGTAATTTGCGTTTTAATTGCAGCCCAAAAAATTTATATTTTTCGCAGGCAAGAAAAATCTGTGGCGTTCGCTTCAGTTCAGCGTTCGGTGCTCGGTTCAGTTTCAGTTCAGTTCAGCCAGTACTGCTGCCTCTGTTTGTTCACTTTATAAAATTTCTTCTTCCACTAAAACTCAAGTCGCTGCTGGTTGCTGGCTGCTGCTGGCTGGTTCGGCGTACGTAGTACAGCTTTTGCCTTTGGAATATCAAATACACAGAGTGAACGCCAGCCATAGAGCCCAGCCAGTCCACCGCACGAAGCACGAGAACGAGCGCCAGTTCGAGTATCTCGTTCTGTGTGTGTGCCCCGAGTACCTCACAGATACGCGTCCGTGTGTATCTGGCCCGGCTGGTCTGGTGGCGAGGCAGAGCAAATGTATGGGTTGCTTGTTCGTTATATGAACGCAGGCAGGCAGGCGGCAGCTGAACGACGGCAGGGAGCGGATGCGGGGCAGAGTGGCGGTATCGTATCGCCCAGCAAAGCAACCAAGAGCGAAGCACAGCCAGAGCACCGAGACCGAGCACAGTATGGTCGCCCCGGCCTCACATTCGCTTCTTTGCCTCTCTGGCGAAATTTTTACCACTCGGATGGGGTTTACCTGGTATGGCAGTCGGTAGGGGATTCTATCACCTTTAAAACGCTATCTAAATTTTGGGTAAATTTTCATTGGAAATGGGATATTTTTGGTATTATCTTCAAATAATTGCCTCATTTTAATGGTATATTTACGTTTCTGGTAAAACTTTGGATGGTTTTTACCACTAGGATGGGGTGTATCTGGTATGGGGGCTTATAATAAATTTAGTAAGCTACAAAATGCCATTTAAATTTTTCGATAAATGTTATTATAAATGATGTTTTTCTGATGGTATCATAAATGTTTGACTATCTTTAGAGGTATATTTGAGTTGTAGGTCCAAATTCTAATGATTTTTACCACTACAGAAGAGTATACCTGGTATGGGAGTTGGTAGATAATTCAATTAACCACAAAGTGTTTTCAAAATTATTTGAGTAATTTTATTAAATTAAAAATTTTGGTTAATTCGTATTATTGTTTACCGGAACGGTACAAGTTTTTCTGGTAAAACTTTAGATGATATTATTGCTTGGGTGGGTTGTAGGTGGAATGGGGATACCAGTATTGGGAATATAAATATTTTGAATTATAAATAGGACTTTTTGGAGAAATGTTTTGAGAAATATTTAAGAACTACATGATGGTGCAGTTTTCAGAACTTAAGTAAGTTGAAACCATAAATACAGAAATCTTAAAAATATTTTGAAATATTTGTGATATTTCTAAAAGCTAGCAAAAAAGCCAAAGAAGGTTACCTTTAGAATATCTTTACACAATTTTCAACAAGTGCTCGAAAGTCGAAAGGATATAACAATACAATACTTTAGATATATAAAAATTGAAAGTTTTTGAAATAATTTCAGAAAAAAATCTTTTTAGAAAATGATTTTATTGAAAAGATATAAATAAATAAAATAAAAAACAAAAATATCAATGGAAATCCTATATAATTTTATTACTCCAAGAGGTTCCAAAATTCATAAATTTTAAATTTCTAGCAAAATTAAAAAAAATAAGCATTCGAATATTCGAGTTAAAAAATAAAATAGACACCAGTTCGTCAATGAAATGACATCAGATGTGTGATGTTGCAAAGTCGCTCTATCTTATCAAGGCAACTGACAATCAACCAAGCGAATTGGGGCCACCGAATAGCGCACTTCACAAGTCGACCAGGCCCGCCTGTTTTTCGCCCGTTCGGTCTTTCGCTCGCCTCTGCGAGTATCTGTATCTCGCTCTACAGAGCAGGCCACAGACCGCAGTACAGCCAGCACGGCTGTAGTTTGGCTGAAAACACGAAGCGAACGAACGAGTGAGAGAGAGAGAGAGGGACGAACAGACGGCGGCCGTTGTACGTCGTTCCACATACTCGGGCGAATGTATCTGTATCTGCCGCCGCCGCCGCCTCTGCAGCTGTATCTGTATCTGTGTATCCGTAGCTGGCCGAGTGCGAAGCAAACACAGCAGAAACACAGAAAATCCATGAAACCATGAAATCGAAGCGCCCGCTCCGTTTCAGTGTAGGGTGTGTGCCGAGGCAGTGGGACAATATGGATCCGATCAGGGAATTAATCAGATTCTTGGATACTAAATCCTGATTACGGATTTCTGATTTCTGATGGAACCCTAAAGCTTAATTGGTAAGAATATCTTAGGGTTAGTTTTTAAAGTTATTTATTTTATTATATTTTTGGGGAAGCGATTTCGACCTAGAGATTGATCATACCATCTTGAACCGGCACAGAGAACTTTGTTAATAAATGTATCATAAGAAGACATAAGAATAGAATAAGAAGAATAAGAATATATAGAATAGAAGACATATCATAAGAAGACATCAGTATCAATATTATATCAATACTAAAATGGAGCTTTCTATAAAAGATCCGTATATTCAATGCAATGTATTCAAAAATCCCTCGAATAATTTGTTTGCTTTTTGAAAACCTAACTTTGCTAGTGAGATTTACAAACAAATCTTTATGTTCTTTACAAATAACCCTGTTCCGGGAGACATCCATTAATCAAGATTTACAGAAAATGCAAAACTCCTTTCGTTCTAGCGGCAACTGTATCCTTTGATCGGCCAAGCAGGATAACGTACTTATTTTACAGATCATTGACCCCGCAACCAAAACAATTCGGGGTTGCCTAAAAAGAAGGGGTTGCTTAGGATGAGGAACTCCTTCGATATAACCATATATCCCGGATTAATATTTCCAGATTCCGGCTATGTTTAAACCTTTCAGTTCCACCGTGCCTAGTGGGTCGGTCGATTATTATGGCTGTTTGTCGTCTCATTTCAGCCGTGTCTGTGTAACACACCGAACGAGAGTCAGAAAATATCCAGGGGGATGGTGGGGTGTTGGGCGGTACTCTGAGGCTATATAGCTGACTGTGCGACTCTGCTACTGCCTGCTGCCGCTGCCTGCTGCCGCTGCCGTTGTTCCTGGGAGGTGAGAGGCCTTTCGGTGGTGGCAATTTTCGAGCAGGAGCTGGGCGGGCAGGGGCTTCGCTCCCGGGCGGAGTGAAGGAGTATGCAAAAACGAACGAAAGCTAACGAGCCGAGAGCCAGCCAGCCAGCGAGCAGGCGAAGTGGGGACGCAGGAGGCGCACAGTTGACAGGATGTGGATATAACGAGCCTGCATGCGTGTGTACCCCTTCGATCCGAAGACCGGATGCTCTAGGAGGAGTAGATACACAGAGGGGGTTTATTATATCCTGTAGATAATAAGCATAGGACGCTCCTCGGCCCTGAAGACTTTTCCTACCCTTTATTAGCTTATCAAAGTTAGGTGGAGCCTGTTTCACCCGAAAGTGCCCATCTCTGTTTTGGAAATTATTAAATATCCACGTATTATGGTACTTATTTTATTTTATTTCTATATTTGTCAATGTTTTAATAAAGTTGAACACCATTTTTGAGTATAGCATATGCTATCGATACCCTATAATATACATTGGCACGTTCCTTCTGGCTGCCATATTCTGCAGCAACTTTTCATCTTGGTAATGGCTTAAGAGTATGCAGAGCCCCGGTCCTTCTGTGTGTGTGTTAAGCATTCGTCCTTCCTCCTACCAGCGACCCTGCTTAGCCAGCTTAGGTTGATGATTCCTGCTGCTGCCTGGGCTTGGACAGAGAGGACTTGGAACACTTATTATTGCCTGCGAAAAACACACATATATTTGGCTTGGATTGCAGGCAGGGTCGAGTATATTGTGCCTTTCATGGAACTGAACTGAACCGAACTGAGTAAGTGAATGCTGCACACACACACGCAGTGTCCTCCGACATCCTTGTGCAGACAATCAGGAGACTGAAGTGTGCACAGCAGGATGCAGCAGGCAAAAAGAGTCCAGGCCAGGACCAGGGAATATGGACTCTGCGGACCACGGACTCCGTCTACCACGGGGCACTTGTTGTTGCGTCGCCTCTTTTTATCCTCATCTCCTTGACGCAATATGCTTGCCATATGGACTAAATATACTTCAGTCCTTGCCTCTACCGTTACGCTTTATAGAGGTCTTCGGGCGGCAGCATAACTTTATTTTGGCGCCACTTCTTGTAAGGGAGATCGTTTAGTAAGTTAACATGTCCTAGAACTTAAATATTTACATATAGCTTTTGTGGGGGTTTTTTGTAGATGACTTTATAGTTTAGAAAGCAACTAAGCCTTTGCATTGTAATTTTAAATATTAGTCTTATTATATTTATTATTACCAAAAAACTTGGTAACATGCTGATGATACTTTTAATATTACGTTACCTAGTATTAAATATCATCCAGGTTCTGTTGGTACCAACTTTTCTATTATTATTTTGAAAAAATCTGTACTCAAAATGAGAAAAGTACGAATTTGAGTACGCGGACTCTGAATTTCCGGATCTCATAATTCTTTCTGCAGACTTCGAAAATGTAAAATTCACAAGGGAATTCTTCTTACAGTTCAATACATCCTTTTCGAGATTTCATAAAACGTTTTCTCAAAACATTGTGGTAGTGGTAAGTTCCGTTTTGGAAAAATATTCAAAACAATATTTCCTTTTCAAGATTTATAAAAACTTCTTTGCTTTCTACTCTCCCAAAAGGATCCATTCTTCTGAATGTCTATGATCCTTTAAGACAGGCATCTGTCTAACCTTTTCCATCGGCTCCTTCGGCGCCTACACATCTTGATTAACAGGTGGCAGCTCGACTCGGGCACACCTGCATACATATAGTATCAGAATAGGAAGGGGTATTCAAAAGCTGAAGGCGTCGAGCGTTTTGCTCATAGTGCGTTCCGTTCTGGTTCTGCTTCGGTCTCAGTCTTCGCCTCCACTGTCTCCTCCTCCACCTACCATTTACCACCTCCACCTTCCGCGTTGTTCGCTTCTGCCGAACAGCTGATGCATGTTCGCGAATTTGGGGGGGAATGGGGAAGAGAGAGAGATGTGAATTTGCTAAGTACAGTAAACAGACGATAAAGTGACTCTGACAGAAGTTTCCTCAGACCTGTTCCCTTAGTTTACTTATTTTATTTCCACTTTAAAAGCCTGATCAACTCATAGAAGAACTGTGTATATTATTTTTAGAATTATTGAAATCCCAAGTATTATAAATAATAGTGTCCCCTCTATAGAGTGTCCACTGTGATTCGCCTGCCCTGACAATGCGTTATTGTTGTTTTCTGCGGGTGTGTGTGTGCTGTGTTTGGGTTAAGCTCGCCGGCCGCTAAAAGCAACAACAGCAACAGCCACTGGACGGAACGGATAATATCCCCCATTCGGAATCCACGGCCAAGTTCAGTATCTTCAGCACATTCCATGGCGCCTATTATTGCAGCCGAAGCTGGGGAAGCAACACGAGCGACAGCAGCAGGAGAGGGAGAGGGGCAGAAGCAGGCATCGAAGGAACCAGAAACCAGGAACAGGCACAGGACACCAACTCCTTTGTGACCCAATTTAAAGGGAGGCGCGAAAGTGAAGCTCTAGGTGAATGTGTGTGGGCGGCACAGTGCAGTTGAAGTTTTCTTTGAAGGAAACTTACGTGGGAAGACACATTGAACGAATTAGAAAGGAGATTTAAGTGGAAGTTACTTAAGAAATAAATAAATAAAAGAAGAAAGTTAAATATTGTAGGTTTTAAACAATAATAACCGAAATAAGCCCTATATAAACCGTTTGGAGTCATCATATTCGCACATCAAGGCCTAACTTCATCCGTGTCATTCAAAAATTTAAACAAGAGACAATGCTTGTTTGTTTTCGCTTCGAAATGTTTATTTATTTAATATGAGTTCCCTTGTTAATAGATTTCCATATCTAAAGATGGAAAGAAACCTTTAATTTAGCAAAGTTGCATAAAAATCCGCTTCTGGGAAGTGGAAATTTGAGAAGTGCTTTGCTGTTTTGATTGGATGAGCTGAAAAACACGATTCAACTTCAAGATGTTTATAATTTCGGTAATACAAGTCCCTCATATCTTTTAAAAACCTATTAAATCGAAAATTGATCTTAAAAAGGTATCATTCATTCACTGTGTCCAAAAGTATGCTACAAAAAAATCCAAAAATTAATACTTTTCAAAGTTTATATTATATTAAAAAATTCTTGGTTTTTTTTTTATTTTAAATCGTAAGTAGTAAATTAGCCGAAATAAAATACATATGTTTTCTTAATTTAAAACCACTTGAAGAAGTTTATCCTCTATACATCCGACTCGTACATCCGACTGTAGTTTAGACTGTGTGTTCAGAAAAGGGAGCATCGATCGGATCGAAATAAAAGTCGAGTGGTAGGTCGGTGCATGAATCGTTAAGCCCGACTTTTGGGGTAGGGTATTCTGGGTTAGGGTATTTGCATGTTGCGAAATACGCTGCAAAAGCTGATAAGCAACAACAAGAACAATAACAGCTATGCGTTTTGTTGTCGCCTGTCGTCGTCCGGTTTCCGAGTCTCAGTTTTCTCTCTTAGCTGAGCATTTAATGAGCAAACACATTCGGCCCCTGTGTGTGTGTGTGTGTGTGTGCGTCATGCCTGCTGAGAATTGCCCAAATCGGCCAATAAAAAGATATATCCCAAGCGAACTATATAGATATCTGCAGATGAACACATGTACATATGTACATCAGAAACATACACGGCGCATTACATCACTCACGCGTAATTTACACAACCGTGTATTTTACACCAACTCTTGGGGGAGATTGACAGCGACGGAGCGAGGGAGAAAGGCCGAGCTCTGCCGTTGACGTCGGCAGAGGCAGCAGCGAGCAGCGGTGCCGTTCGGTTGTGCTGTTTGCCTGTAGCTCTACTTTGCTCTGCTCTCTTCGCTGCTTCGCTCTGCTCTGCTCTGCTTTGCGGTCCGGGTACAGTACGGTTTGCTTTCTCCCACTCGCACCGAGTTTATGCTTCTCTGCTTTCATGCTTTTCTTCCGGCGGCACAGTAATCGCCCGCAAACTAGAACCAGTTGCCACTGGAAATTATTTAAAATTGATTCTCTGGAAAAGATCATGATCGTAATTCAGTATAATGATCTTAAATTGAAAATGGTGGCGCAAGGGGATGATAAATATTAATTTGGTACTACAGTGTATCCTCGCTATGACGAACTAATAAATATCAATGAAATCATATTTTGTAGATTTCTTTTCTTTGGATTAAATAACACACTTCTACTTGATTATAATGTAGTATTTAATTTTATTTTAACAAAAGCTTGTATGAAATACAAGATATGTATACAGATTTTGTTCGTTGTTAAGCATATACTGTGGCTTTTATCGATCTACGATTAATACAATTGTTTAGTTTGGAGCAATGAAAGAAAAAATAAAAATTGGATGGAAGCTCAATCCAGTAAATCCAACGTAAAGCTCGGCCTCTTAAGCATAGTTTGTTTTTTAAATTAAATATTATCAAATTAAATGATGGCCATACATCTTATATGACTTCCGATCATATTCACAGATCACTTTTTGATTAGTTCTGTCTTCAAAATTGAAAAGCACAACGATTAAGGAACGGGGTATCAAAAAAATGATCCTTTCGTAGATCACTTTTAGATAAGGGAGTTTCGTATTGTTCGTTTTTCTTCTGAAATATAACTTAAGTTCTTGTTTACAAGATCATAATTTCAAAAATGTAATCAAAGAGTTCAGTTCATTGAAATTTTTTTTTTTATATATATGGACGTTGATGCACTACGGTCAGTACACTCAAGTGGCCCTTCGAAACCAAGCACGTGCTTGTTAGGGTTAGGTGT
>VNJO01013211.1:12355-52306 GCA_008042535.1 Drosophila tani | reverse complement strand
TGAGAAGATTACAGGTAAATTGGCACTTACCGCCTGGTAATCGAACTCTGTGAGCACCACCACACCCTGGCGATCGCCGGAGTAGAGCTTCATCCCGTTCTTTGACCACTCGCAGCAGCTGACCACGCACTTGTGCAGGTCCCGGATGGTGTAGCGCTCGATGGGCCTACTACGCGTGCAGGGAGCCACCAAATCCAGATCACGGGGCAGTTCCTTCTGGATCTGGAAGATGCTCACCTGCCCGTTGGCGCACCCCGCCGCCACCATGTACTCCACCGAGTTGACAATTCGCACGCACGTTATTCGAGTGGCCACCTGTCGGGGAAGGGGGAAAGAGGCTTAATAGGGGAACCACACGCAAGACCGCGGGGCGAAAGCGAGTATGAGTCATGGCCATCGCTGTCATTTACCTCCGCTTTCAGTTTCTGCATCTCTCCCGACTGGCGGTTGTACCAAAAAACAATGCCCGCGTCACTGCCGACTGCCAGGAAGTGGTCGGTGGCGTCCACGCAGGTCAGGTTGAGATTGGCTGGAAAGAACCCGCGCTGCAGCTGGGCAGGAATGTGATCGATGATGTCGGTCAGCGGTGCCCACTCCCGGATGGAGCACAACTCCTTGCTGGTGCTCATGGCGGAGCTGCTCCAAATTGCGCCTCAGAAACCGTAGGGATTATGTTCCTTCTCGGGATTCTCCGGCTCAAACAACAAAAAATGACTTTCGAGAAATTTGAAAATGCAACCATGAAAAGGGTGGGCAACTTGGATGAAAAAGGTTTTTAAAACCGGCGATACATCGATGTAATTTTACAACATCGATACTTTCCGAATTTGAATCTGTTAAAATGTTACGCTGTTAACTCGAATTTTACATTATAGCGGTCGGATCACGATCTCATCGATCTGATCGATTTTCCAGTGCTTGGTCAGATTGACCTAGGTCTTGTTAAAAGAGAAGAGGAAACATTATTCGCTAAAGAGATTTATCTGACCAGCTTGACTAATAGACGCAAATAAAATCTTACTAGTTTATAGCACGACCAGATGTTTTTATAGCAACATTTTGTATATAATTGAGCGGCGTACAGGGTCCTTATTACAGCCATGGGGGTGATTTTCTTCCCAAAATCATAATTGTGCTAAGCGGTAATCTTGAAAGAAGATATTTTGGGGTCGACCTTAACTTTTCGGATCACTTAAATACTTTTAATGCCCTTCCTTTTCTTTTTAGCTCCATCTGAAATCCTGATTAATTACATAATCTTAGGTATTTCATGTCATAAAATGTGGGAATAACGATTGAATTAAAGTTGACATTTGCAGCTGTGCCATCACTTTAGTTTAGCACTGTATGAGAAAAAGCTGTTCATCCGAATGCTTTGCAGCACTGGTTGAGCGGCGTTTACCAACACAGTGATTGAATCCCAGAAAAATAGTTTTGTTTCCTGAAATCCGGCGAATTTCCCTCGAAAACAGAGAGTTTCGAACGCGAAATTGTCTGCAAGTGACTGCGTGAGGACCCCAAGAGCCCCAACTGCTACGCCCCGCCGCCCGCCTTCACGTACCCGTCAACAGTCGCGCGGCGCAGATAAAGCAGCGGCCGTGGGGTAAAGTTCACGAAACGTTGCTTATCCCAAGTCAGTTAGTCAGAATCCGTCGCCATGGTCGACAACAACAATCTGCGCAGTGCTGTGATCAGCGAGGCACCACTGCTACCGCCCTCGAGCAGCTTGGTGGGACCGTCCAGTGGCATGTCTCCGCCGGAGGCTGTTCTGCGTACTCCATACGGCAATGTTAGGGCGCTGCCTGGCACAGCGCAGCCGCCCCCCCTGCCCCAGTCCCCGTTCCAGCAGCAGCAGCAGCAGCAGCAGTACGGATTCGGCGGGGGATACGGTGGCAACAGCTACGGTCTCGGAGGCGGCTTTGGAGGTTTCAACAGCGGCGCATTCGGATACGGCGGAATGGGAGGTGGTTTCGGTGGTGGCTACGGTTATGGTGGCGGCTACGGCGGGGGCTTTGGCAGCGGATACAGCCGATTTGGAGCGCTGGGCGCCAACGATCCTGAGCAACGCTTCATTCAAATGGCCGAGGCTAGCTCGCGGCCCGCATTCCAGAGCATCGAATCGCTGGTATCGGCCATCGGAAATATTGCCTCCATGCTGGACTCCACATTCTTCGCCCTGACCAGCTCGTTCCGGGCCATTCTAGGAGTGGCGGCGAACTTTGGACGTCTGCGCAGTGTGTTTGCCCAGTTCTGGACGACCTTTGCCATCTTTCGGAGCCTGAACTGGATCTACAGGAAGTGAGTGTGATGCACGAGTGTAGTGAGAAGGTAGTGAATAAGCCTCCTTTCAGGATTCTCTTCTGGCTGCGCCTGTCGAATCTCGATCCATCTTCTGCGGCCTTTAAGAAGGCCTTTGCGGAAGCCCTAAACGAGAACAATTCGCAGGCGGGAGGTGCGCCCAAGGCTCCGCGAAAGGGAACTTCACCTTGGCCGGTGCTGGCCTTCCTCAGCTTCATCTTCACAGCTCCCTACCTGATCATGAAGCTGCTGGGCACCGTGACGAACACCGCTCAGGAGGAAGGTAAGCACGGCACCATGCACATTGCACAGTTCCTTTTCCTTTTATCTAATCTCGTGGGCACTTTGCTCCGGCCATGTGCTATAATCTGGAAGATAAGGGGTCCGCAAACTGTTAAACTGTTAAGATAAGCCCGCGAATAATGTATTTATTTCCCGACAACCCGCAGCCCGTAATCCGTCCAAGTGGACGGCACCGATTCAGACCCAGGCCGTTTACGACTTTGTGGGACGCAGCCAGAGCGAGCTTTCGCTGCGCGCCGGCCAGTCGCTCCAGGTGGCCCCCCGCGATATCCAGCAGACCCTTAACCTGCTCAACACAGGCTGGGCCCTGGCCACCATAGATGGCCACACCTCTGGCATTATTCCGATTAACTATGTAAAGTCACCTCAGCAAATGCGACAGGAGATGCAGCAGGAGCAAATGAAACCTCAGCCCTTACAGCCTCACCCTCAGCCCCAGCCAGAGCTGATGGACTTGTCCGCGGGGGCTTTTGCGGCACCGCCTTTGGAGCAGCAAATGAACTACGATTTCAATTTGGCAGCACAGCAGCAAGAGCCGCTGGGTCCACCATCCACGGCGGCAGCTGTCTTCGAAGAGGGTTTCCCCTGAGCTCGAGCTCTTGAAAATGACCTTTAAGTTAAGTTTTGTTTGGTGTTTAGCTTTTGTATATGCACCTCCTTGTATTCTAAGCTAGCATCCGCCTTTTGTACATTTCCATTTAGTTGTTAACGTGAAATATTCAACTAAGTAAACAGACATGAACCATATTTTCTTTAGTCTAGTCAACTCTTGTGCTTCTGCGAATGATTGTAGGGAAAATACTTTTTGGTTTATCATATTTTACAATATGCAATTCACTTTATTAACTCGTTACTCTCGGTTCGGTTCGGTTTCGCCTTGCTTTCTTCTTTTTTGTTATTTCCGTCTCCGTTTCCGTTTCATCAATATGCATTATTTATTTCGATTTATTACACAACTACATGCTCTCGAGTCTCGACGCCTTCTACTTTGACTTTCTACTAATTGGTATTGTATTCACTTGAAGAAAGTTCGATAATATAAATACAAATTCAGAAAATGTGTATATCTCGTTTGAAATGTTATTACTAATTTTAGGTAGGTTGATTATTTTGCAATTCTATCAATCTGTTCTCCATTGTCAACTTAAAAGGTGTTTTTTAGGTAGGTTTTTTTGAGAGATTTGTAAGCAAATTAAACATATTTCATATGTTCTTCGTTCTTGTCTGCAGTTGAAACTGCGCGTGGCCTTTCTTTCAATAATAATTGCATTTCATTACCGTTACTTGTTATTTGTGTACAATTTTGGTATATAATATAATATTAAGAGACATTTACCACCCGTAACATAATCGCGCGCTCACTTAGGCCTACCCAAACATGAAAAGGCAAGGGAGGGAGACTCATAACAACTAATAAGAGAATAAGAGAAAGAATTTACGAGCTGATTTAGCTGATTAATCATAATGTGTTAAATGTTGTTGCTTGCACTAAAATACGGGCTTTCTGCTTAACTAGACAAATTATTTTAAAAACGTTTGAGCTTAAACATAAATCATCTTCAATGATACAAGTAAGAACTGTGTATGCAAACTACATGTACACGCACATACATGGACCTCCGTTTCCGATTCCGATTCCGACTCTTTCTGCGTTTCTGCGAGCTTTATAAATTAACGAGAAAGGTCTCCCATTGAGA
Organism: Drosophila tani; assembly: GCA_008042535.1. Lineage (NCBI taxonomy): Eukaryota > Metazoa > Arthropoda > Insecta > Diptera > Drosophilidae > Drosophila > Drosophila tani. Next base: position 48,008 of record VNJO01013211.1, on the reverse strand, counting down.
AGGTGTGATGGTGGCTGGGTCGGAGTGAAGGTAAAGGGAAGGTGAAGGTGGATCACCTAACCGGGGGGGCGTGGCAAACCTAACAAAGCGTTGATAAACGTAAAACTAAATGTATCCTCCACATCTGCATCTGCATCCCCATCCGCATCCGCATCCGACATTGGCACAATGCCGGCGGCACCTTCAGCTCAATCAATGTCGTCCTCCAGCTCGTCATCATCCAGCTCCAGCTTGAACTCGCCATCGGTGGTGGTGTGCTGTGCCGAGTGTTGTCCAAAGCCTTGGGACTCGTTGGCCGTCTCCAGGTACCCGTTGAACTCATTGTCCTCCTCGTCCGAATCGTACATTGTTTCCACTGTCTTTCCAGTGCCGTAAGCTAAATATTAATAATAATAATGAATAGTAAATATAAACGTAAGACCGCTAGCTCCTAAGCTCCTACCTTCTACGTATTTGGCGAGATTTGGCGGCACCCAGGACTTGACTCGTTCAATATTCTCCGGCGTACACTCTCCCTTATCCAGCCCTGCAACAAAAGGGTTACAACAACGTTAAGCCTGGAACAAGGAGTAGGAGTGGTTAATGTTCGCTCACCCAGCAGGAGGCCCATACGCTTGAGGACCTCAATATCATCGTGCATTTCGAAGGTCTTGTCGAACTTGAAAATGTATTCGGACCTGAAAGATATCAGAGATTAGAGAACTGGTACTGCTGGAAAGAAGGAAACTCACTTGTCGTTGGTTACACTGCAGTTGATTTTGGTGGACTTGTGCGTGTTCACGATTATGAACGGCAGCTGAATCGAGGCATTTGGCGACGGCACCACGCCCTGGCTTTCGTTCCGCTTGTTCCGCTCGACCAAGCCCTTGAACGCCACATGCTGCGTGACCATTTCCCGCAGCATCTCGTGCTTCTGCTTGATCCGCTCGCGGCGGCGGAGGTTCTCCTCCTCCAAGGCCGAGAATTGCTAAGCGAATTGTGAAACACGGATTAGCACACGGATATAGGAACGGATTCTGACAGATCCAACTTACCTCGGCTGAATTGGCGGGCAGGCCTATCCAGCGTATCTCCTTTTTGTCTTTGGAGATAACATTGATTGCCATCAGTACGTTGAGAGCATCGTAGACACGACGTCGGATATTTTTTTGATCACAGTTGTTGTCGTACGCATTGTTCTTCATTTCCTCGCTGACCAGATCGTCGGCCACCTCATTGTACGTGGTCTTGCCCTTCTCCTCCACCTTCTCGCAGACCTTCATCGAGAAGTGTCGCAAGCCCTTGCCGGCCTTGTCCGGCTTGCGTTTCCTTTGCACCGACGATGATGAGCCGGATAGGGAGTGCAGGGAGTTGCTCTGAATGGCATGGCTAGTAGCGGGACGGGAGGGGAAACAATCAAGCCATTAGCTTATATCGCCTGTCAACTGCCTTGTTTAGAACTTACAGTTTTGATTTGATTTTCATTGGATTGTTTGGCGTGAACTTCACATAGCGATCCCCTTTTATCTGGAATGCAAGGGATGTTAGTGGATCGATCCTAGGCCGTTCCGAATCTGTGGCCAACTTACCACGTCGTACATGCCGCCGCTGCCACCGCCGCTTGCACTCTTCTGCGCCACCACAGTCGTGTATGAATTATCTGCAAAAAGGGACCGATCGTGGTGTTATTAAGAGCGTGTATCCACCGTTTGGGGTGGTGGTTTGCCTTACTTTCCGTTTTTTGAATGGCCAATCCGTTGTCCTGCAGTCGTATGAACTGCCCCTGATTGCTGGAGCCCTGCAGATAGCCAAGTATAGGTATTAGGTAGCCAAGTATAGGTATTAGGTGGCTACTTCTGGCGGCGGAACTCACCATCTGACTGAAGGCGCCCATGCGTCCCACGTTGCCGATGCCGCTGCCGCTGCCACTTCCACTTCCGCTGTTACGCGCCGATGATCCAGTGGCGTACACCACGGCGGACTTGCCGCCCTCCATATCGGACTTCAGTTGGGCCGGCTTGAGCATCTTGGCGATTTTTCCTGCGGAAGGAGATGCGAGATTCGTACTTTTGAGTTTCGGTTTCGGTTTCGGTTTCGGATACACACATAACACGCGGCTGAGTTGCTTCTTTGATAACACAACTGCATGTGTGTACTCTCACAGATGCAAATGCGGCAGTGTGTGCGCGTGGTACTATCAACAATGCGTTGTGTTCGCCGCGCGGCGAGTGAAGAGAATGAAGCGAGCGAAGCGGACGGAACAAACGAATACGAATCGAGCAGAGCGCGCAACTGGAGGCGAATGCATCCACAGCCACAAGCACCAACAGCCATACAACGCCATCCATCTTTGCGGTGGAAACATTAGGGGTGCATACATTTACGTGTATCCACTCATACACAGGAGCGACGTGTGTGTACACACGATGGTGGGACAAGGATAAAGATGCAGAAACAGAAGCAGAAACAACCCGAAACCAGATCGCCTGGCCATAGAGATGAGCAGCACGTGACCGAAAATGAACCCTATCAAACTAGTGATGGTTCGATACTAGTTCGTGACTTGGAACGATATTTGGCCAGTCACTGGTTGTGGCTTCCAGGTGATAATTAAGAATCGGTGCTGATATAGCGATCAGTTTAGCCATTTCCGCACCAAACCATCAAAAGAATACCAAACCAAATTTACGCAACTTTAAGGGGCTTTTCTGATACATTTTCTCACTCGTGACTGATCATTACTGATGGTAACTTCACTCACTAGTATCATATTATGTGATATATTATTTTCTTTATGATTGTTTTAAATGCCATTTGTGATTTTAAGGACAATTACAAAACAGAGACGTTAGAAAGCCTAAAGAATTCATATGTTCATGAAGAAAGACACTAAAGATTACGCCACATTCTATATACTATAATTGTGCCAAACAAAATTCGTGAGCTTTAAAAACAAATTCTAACTACTGAATCTTATAACCCACATAATCTTGTGAATTTCATTATCGATCATTGTAGAGTTACACTGATGATACTAATGCCTTTTGTTATTAAATGATTTACATTTTCACAACACTAGAGAGAAACTAACCAAAAATAAGGTATTGCAAAGCCACACGGCTACTGTGACTGGGTGGTTGGCGGCAGCCCTGGATTCATACCTATGTAACCGGCTTTTTCTAAGCATTTCAAGTTTTACATCGGGTTGCTTCGATGGGATAATTATTCACCTGTCGCCGCATGATATTTGCATAATCATAACAACAAAGCAACTGGAATAGCAGTGAGGAGTCCAAAACAAAAACGGCAAAGGGTCGAATACTAAAAATATCTGCTATCTCTCTCACTTTGTCCCACACACACACCTGTGAATGACTCACGGAGGCTTAACCAATGTGGAATACGGTTGTTCATCCGGGCGAAGAGTCCTGGGAGCCTTGCACTCGACGTCGCCGATGCCACTGCAGTGTCTCACAGCGTTCAAGGAAACAAATAATCCTTGTTATTTGTAAAATCACTACTAGCAGTTCGGCCATACCAACCAACCAGTTAACCACCAACTGGCCCGACACTAAAACTGCGTTTATGCGTTTACCAAATTCGTGAATTTCAACGGCTAAAGCTAGCACCATCTAACGTGCTTTTCTGATAATCATGACAAAAATATGAGTATTGGATGGGAATGGAAAAACACAAATTCCGCTATTCCCATTAACCAGTGATTAATTTAAGCCTCTGTTTTGTTCCCTGAACTTTACTTTGGCCCGTAGAATTTATTGAACATTTATTCTTTATTTCACTGTTTTATAATGCATATTATGTTCTTTTATTTCTTAAATTCAGACCATTAAATTCATGAAATGGTAATTATGTCCTATGAGAAGTATCTGTTGCTTTACAGAGGAAATACTTGCCCCATTGTTGTGCGGCATTGTTATCAGGTGATAATTACATTTTTTTCTATCCGGCATACATATGTATGTCAATATTAAGCTGAATGCGGTACTTGGTGGTTACTTATAGCGACAATTTGCGCATAAACGCGGCAAACCTACAAACACACACGTGTACAAAGTCGATTACACATGTTTGGCGTTCGCCTGTTTTGGGCCTCAGCTTCGTTGATGTTCGTACGTGTGTCTGTGTGGCATTGTTGTTCTTGCTTTGGCCTTTTTCTCTCTGTACCTCGAGCTCCACTCGCGCTCCCCACTAACCGACAGGGGGACACATGACAGAATATCACGCCTTTGGGCCGAATCTATGGCTAAAACTGCCCAAAACTGTTAGGCGGCCTAAGAGAAATGCGAAATCCTCACCCCGAATATGCAGCAGCTAAGCGAAATAATCAGCTGTTGGACGCCCGATAAAAGGTGGGAGAAACGCGTCGGTGTGTGTGCGGCTAAGAGTGTGTGTGTGAGCGCGCCAACTGGGCGATGGGCGGCGAATGGAATGGAATGGTGGTGGAACAGGGGGTGGTGGCAAACCGATTTTAGTTGTTATTTTGCGGCGGGGGACTCTGCCTTTTATTATTACTTTTTGCCAATTTCTAGCACTGTGTCACTGCGCCGCGCGTCTCGGTTCGCCTCTGTGGCCCCCAAAGCGTATCAAACGATGAATATTGTAGGCAAAAGAAACCCGAAAAAGAAAAGATGGCGTTTACGCTGCCCATGCAACTTTGTAGTATCGCACCCGCCTCCATCCGTGCGTGTGTGCGTGTCGTCAAGCAAGCGTGTGTGTGTGTGTGTGTGTGTGCGCGATAGCGCGCACACCAACGCAAGGCCAGTCCACTTATCCTGACGGCAGGATGGTAATGGAGATGGAGGTGGGGGAATCCCACCGGTTCCGCCCACTTACCGTGTTCGTCCCGGAAGAAAAAATTCACCTCGTCCGCCTTCACTGCACCGCTCGCTGTGGCGGAGGTGTGCGCCATCTTTGCAGTACCAGCAGCCGCAGCAGCAGCAGTTGTGGTCCTGCGCTTCCTCTTGTTGTTGTCGGTGCCGCTCAGTTAGGCAGGTGCAGGCTCCCGGAACGTTTGCCGCTGGGCCGCCAAATAGAAGGTTCGGGCACGTATCGCGACGTGTATAGATGGGTTTGGGTGGGGGCGCGGGCGGGTGACGTACTGCACCCACGGGCTGGCACGTGTGCAAATCCGGATCGGATCGGGTCGGATCCGGACCACAACTACACTATCCGCACAAGTTGCAAACTCGTTGTCTTTCGAGTCAAAATGGCGAGCGCATTTTTGTTCACTTCCAGAGCATTTTTTCTGGTCACACACACACAGCGGCGGCCGCAAAATCGCCGCGAAGCCTCTTTTTCGGGGGCTTTTTCGTGGACTTCGCGCAGTTTGATTTTCACCAGCTCGGGTGCAAAAGACTCGCCGGACCCGTAGCTTTCAAACACCGTATTGGAACACGAAACTGGTCAACTTCGAGGCGCAGCACGATGGGCACAAAATTTCCACCAAGTCGCTGCTTTTCGTTTTCATGTGGGAAAGGCTAAGCAGGCTGTGTGCGGGTGCGAATGAAATGGCAGACAGTGCGCGCCAATTTACGCATCAATCGCTAGAGCTGGCTGGACCAATAGCGATAGTATCGATACATCGAGGTTTTGTACGAGAGTTGTCCGATCGATGTTTGGGTCACAAATGGTGATGAAGATCTTATATATCTCAAGTAAGTCACGGTCCTCAGAAAGCCAATTTTTTATTTTGATTTGACCCGTAGATCTAGCATAAGTTGCATTTTTTTATGAACATTTTAGAATGGTAAAATAGAAGCCGATGACATCGATAATATTTCCATTCAATATATCGATGTTTTTCCAGCTCTAATTTACACATTAATCGCATCAGTGTTGCAGGCAGCTGATGACCGGCTCCCACTTACAGCACTGGCCACGAATGTAAACAAAGTTGCCACTGCAGCGCGACCCGTCGTATTTTTATGACAGCCCGGCCACTGTCACACTGCCGAGCCAACAAAAAAGTTTTGCCCAGATTTTGGTGTCAAAAAATGTTAAAGCGGGCCCCAAACAATCAGCCGAGCCGAAATCCCATAGGAGTTTAACAAGACCACCCCCCGCCTCACACAGCACTCAGCGCCCGCCGTGGAGCAGCCGCAGCCACAGAATGGTAGATCCGGTGGCAGCGCTTTGCAACTACAATGTCCTGGAAGTGATTTTTTCGTACCTGGAGCTGGACGACCTGAGCAAATGTTCGCAGGTGTGCAAAAGCTGGTACCACTTCCTGAACGACGAGAACAGCGACGTGTGGCGCTGGCACTGCCTTAACAAACTGCCCAAGGAGGCGCTCAAGTCGGACCTGCTGGCCTCCGCCTCCACGTACAAGACGAAGCTCAGGGCTTACTTTCATGCTTGGAGCCCGAACGACTGTTCGCGCAACGTATACATAAAGCCAAATGGATTTACCCTGCATCGGTAAGGAGGCACTGCCTGCGTCCATCTACGTACGTGCTCACAATCTCACAATTGGTCTCTTCTGCCCGTCAGCAACCCCGTGGCGCAGAGCACAGATGCGGCGCGCGGTAAAATTGGCTTTAAGCACGGACGCCACGCGTGGGAGGTAATTTGGGAAGGACCATTGGGCACCGTGGCGGTGATTGGCATATCTACGAAGGAGGCGGCCCTCCAGTGCCACGGCTATGTCGCCCTGCTGGGCTCCGACGAGCAGAGCTGGGGCTGGAACCTGGTCGAGAACCACCTGCTGCACAACGGAGACATGCAGGGAAGCTACCCGTTGCTGAACAACGCCCCCAAATACCAGGTGGGCGAGCGAATACGCGTCATACTCGACTGTGATGACAACACACTGTCCTTCGAGAAGAACTACGAGTTTCTGGGTGTGGCCTTTCGGGGTGAGGAGATCTGAGGTTTTAATCAATCTTCAATTCATAATCTTCCTTCCATTCGCTTCTGCGCTTGCAGGGCTACCGGACAAGAAGCTCTATCCCACAGTATCTGCTGTCTACGGCAACACCGAGGTGTCAATGGTCTACCTGGGCACCCCGTTGGACGGATAGTGATGCAGCCTTACCGCGTACAATTTGTTTAACATACTCAATGGATCGAGCTAGTTTTATGTGTACATTTGTATTTATCTAGATTATGTTTGCTTCATTCCACCTGCAACTCAGTTTGATATCTTAAATTAAGTTAATAGTTCGTGTTTGTACAAAATTTTGCATTTCTTCGTTTAACGCCACGCCAAAGTTCAAGTCCACCTTCGCACTATCTTCACCAGGCAATTTACGTTAGTTATATGAACCAAATGAATAAATTATAGCGATTAAACCGAGTGTTTTTTTAATCAGATCGTATTCGCCAGCTAAAACTTTATTTAACCTCATCATCAATCCTATTACTTCGTGTTGTCGGTGGCGCCCTTGATCTTGGCCCAGTTGTCCTCATCGAATAAATCATCAAAGTCGTTATAGAAGTCTGCATGGACGTGCTTATCGTTTGCGGGCAGATGGTCCATCCCCATCATCCCCGTAGCACCGCCGGACTGGAAGGACGAAGTATGCAAATAAATTGTACGGTTTCAGGTGTAACTTTGCGATGTAGGCTTACCTCGTCCATTTCCATGTAGCCAGGGCCCTCGGAAAACATTTCGTCGGCAGCCAGAGAAGGTTTCATGTTTAGGTCCATCGTAATCTTCTTTAACTTATTTATTGTTTGCTTTTTACGCGATTGCTTGCCAAAATCTTCTGTATTTTACCAGTGTTGCCAGTCCGATGTTTAGGCGCCGTCTGGCAGCGCTGTCAGCCAGCTGATTCCGGCTAGCGATTGAAATAGGCAAGGTAAATATTTGTAAACTGACGAGATGGTACGCGTGGGCCTGCAGATTTCCGCCACACTAGAGAATGTGGATAAGCTGGAGACGAACCATCCCGACTACCCCTTTTTCGTGAAGCTGACGTGCAGCAATTGCGGAGAGCAGTCGGACAAGTGGCACGACATTACCGAGTCGGAACGCGTGGGACAGGACAGCCGCAATGCAGCCGGCTCCAATTTTCTCATGAAGTGCAAAATGTGTGGACGCGAGAACAGCATTGACATCGTGGATAAGTCAAATGGTAAGCGCTGTGCTTAGGGCCCGGCCTAAACTAGGTAATTCTAATCCCGTTTCCACAGTTGCTTACACTGCGGACGATGGCGGTCGTTTCAAGACTATAGTCATCTTCGATTGCCGAGGTGTGGAGCCTGTGGAGTTCTCACCCCGTGCCGGATGGCGCGTTTCCTCATCGGAGAATGGCCAGGCTTTCGAGGATGTTGACCTGTCTGAGGACGATTGGGTGGACTACGATCAAAAGAATAACAACTCCGTGGGCGTCTACGAATTTGCTTCAAAGTTCATCAAGCTTAAGAAGTGATACGGGCAGGAGGATTCATTCTTTGTGGATTTTTTGAAACTTTATTATGGCATTTGCTAGCCCCTAAAGAGGGTTACCTGTTTAAATATACCGTGAATCCAAGACTAGAAGATTATATTAAATATAGCCAAGGTCAGTTAAAATACATTATTAGCGAAACTTTCATAAAATCAACTGTTTCGTTTGCTTAAAAGTTATTACCTTACAAATGTTCATAACAACAAAAATTTTAATTGGAATATAGTTGGAATTTAACTTTTTCCTGACTCTAGAGATGCCAGTCGCTAATTGCCATTTTCACCTTATGGCGGATTTGTAAACGGAGGGAAATATACCTATGTACATTATTCATATAAATCGCTATGGGTTTGACCATAAATGGCCATTTAATTAGTTAGTTTAATAAGCAAGTGGAAACAAAGAATACTGGTCGAAGAAGTTACCTTATTAAAAAAGTATGCCGGAAAAAAGTAAGAAATGGAAAATGATTAAGCCCACACTTTGAGACAAAAATTTATTAATTTATTGGAAAAATATAAAATTTAAATTGCCATTTCATAGATTACATATGGATTTTGGCACAAGAGTATCGGAATGTGTAATTACTAATGAAATAGAAACGATTTTGGTATGTGAAATTGGCTAGAGCCGAAAGATATTGTGTGTACCTAGTAGGTACTACCTACATATGTACGTATGTACTGCTATTCCCAATGACGTCGTTGGTCCAGTTCCGGCAGAGATCCTGAACAGAAATATTCATACCTGTGTTGGTTTATAGAATTTGACGGATCGCTCCTTCACCGCGTTGCTCTCAGAAAGGTTACATTGAACTAAAAAAAATCGACAAGAAGATTTTTATGATCTGTTGACTCTCTTAAATGTGTTGGCAGTGAGAGAAAGTAGCCAGCCAAAGCGCTCTTCGCTAGAAGTTTTCTCTTTGGCATTGTATTGATTTTAATGCCGGCAAGGCACTTTGATTTTAGATTGAGCACGAAAGATAGCACTCTAGCAATTGTGTTTGCCTCTCTGTGTGCGTTTGCATGATGATGATTTTCAAGACATTTTAGTATTTCGCCAGACGTTGGCGTATTCGGTGATAGAACGCGATCCGGATCCACTTTCCGGGCCCAAACAATAACAAAGCAACGCGCGTCGGCGGCGCCTAGTTCAATAACTAGTGAATAATTACTTCAAAGGCATATGTCAAGTGTTTGGTAGGTAGAATCCGGCAGTTAATATTGAATGCTGCCGAGTAAATGCAAATCGGACAGCAGCAGCACGGTTTAATGGCATTATATGCATCGTTAAAAAGTCCGCTGTGATTAGATAATGGGAGCACGCTTATCTGGACACCGGGCCAGTGTGTTATTGCTGGTATCCCCAGCCAGACGATTCAATACAAGATACCGCCGGGCGGAGCCTGACCTTTGCCAGCTAACGTGACCCCTTCCCGCCCGGCCTTGAAACTCTGACCGGATTACCGGCTGGTGATTCCCACGAATCCCCCTTCATCATCCATTATGCATTTTTCAAGGCTTGCACGCACCCGAGCTCGTATCTTGTTAACTATTCCACTGGCAACACATGTACAACATACAACACTCTCCGTTATAAGGACTGTGGCATGCAACAATTTATCTCAATTGACAAAGATTGGTTTGCATGACTGCATGTATAAACAATCGAGCAACTACATTAATTAGCGACAAAGTCTATTTATCAGCCCTAAAGAGCTCATAATAGTTGCGAAGAGACGGAAAAGTACCAACAAATCTACACATTCGAAGTTGGCTTCCTATATGAGATATTTATTTTTAATTTGTGCCACTGGGATTATCTAAGGGATAAGTTATTCTTAAACGAATTTCAAGAAGGGAATTAAATATATGATAGGCGACAAGCTTACTTGCTTAAATTTGTATATTTAAAATAATGTTTTATTGCTTATAATATGTACATATACACAGATCTAGACTCAATTTTTTAGAATGTAAAGTTAGGAGGCATGAACATGAAATGAATTCAAATAAGCAAATGTTTAGATTGCCTTTGTGGATTTGCCGCGTAAATGCGAATATTCTATTTACGTTCACATGTAGATATATGTACATATGTATGTACATATATCAATGGTCCAAATTTTATGCTGTGGAATTATTATACCCCTGCCGAACGTGATCATTTATGAATACATAATATATGATACGTCAGAGCAGCATCCATCACCTGATTAATCAATATAGGCTTAAATTCGATTACAGTTTTGTTTGAAGCGGTCCACAAAGTCCTCTATCAGTTTTACGAATTAAACAAGTAAGGAAGCTAAGTACAGTCTAGTGTGCTACAAGCTTAGAATATATTAAAATAAAAGCGCGTTTTTTTAAGGCTGTTCGAAACGATTATGTACTTATAATTACTTACTTATATACTTACTTACGATTTTAAAATAAACTTGATCTGCGTGCAACAGATTCCAATGTTGTCACCAAATTTGGTAACTCTAGCTCTTATAGTCTCTGAGATCTGTTGTTTCACACGGACGGACAGACGGACATGGCTAAATCGACTCGGCTGGTGATGCTGATCAAGAATATATATACTTTATGGGGTCGGAGATGCCTCCTTCTGCCTGTTACATACATTCTCAGTTGGCACTAACCCTTAATACCCTTGTACCCTATGGGTACCGGGTATAAAAATATTATTATTTTGGATTGCGTTAGTTCGAACCCACGGTTTGAAACTCGACTTAGGTAAGAGCGATTGTGAGCGAGATATAAACTCCCATGCATACCATTTGATTGTACTTACATTTCCAGAGTACGATTCCACAAATATGTATGTTTTTTACGTTTTACATGATATGCGGGGTTCAATTTTAAAACAAACTTGATCTGTGTGGAGAGGATAGAAATGTTGTCACCAAAGTTCGTATGGTAGCTCTTAAGTCTCTTGGGGAGATCATATAGGCTTTGTTACCAAATACTAAGTTGTAATACTCTTGTACTCATGGGTGCCCTGTTGCCCTGTATAAAAATCAACCAAGGGAGATCAAATAGGATTTGTTACCAAATCCATCTTACAGCTTCAATGTTCTCGCTGTTATTGTAGATACTTCTACTTGTCTTTCATAAGATTAAATACAGATTGGCAATATATTTACATATTTCCTATAAAATCAATGCATTTCAACAAGATACTAATGCTGGAATAATAGCACCTTCAGGCTAAAATTTGTAATATAAGAGATGATTATATTTTCATGTAAATAATTTAAAATTGTCCAATATTCCTCAAATTCTATTGTTTTTGTTGAATGTTTCCTCTCTCCGTGCTTCATTCCTTGTTGTAACTCTTTTACTAAACACAGGTCGTAATCCATGGTTTATGCAGTGGATGGATGCTTATATATACGGCTAAAGAGAGCTTATATTTTGTTGTGTGATCACTGAACTGGCGCGTTCCAATTAGTGACCACCATCGGCATGTCAGCTCCAGCGTCTGGCGCCCTCGACTTTGACGACATTCTCGATCAAATCGGAGAGTTTGGTCGATTCCAGCGGCGGAACTATTTGCTCATCTGCCTCCCCGTTTTGTTTGCTGCGGCCAATAGCCTTTCCTATGTTTTCACGGCGGGATCGCCCACCTATCGATGCCAAGTTCCCGGCTGCGACAGCCTGGACCAGCCCGATTACGGGGCGGATTGGGTGTCTACTGCCGTGCCTGGCAGTTGGAACAAGCAGGGTCTCTTCACTCCGGTGACCTGCGAGAGGTATGTGGCGAACGTGAGCAGCATTAAATCGTGGCAAGAGGATTGGTGTTTGGCTGTGAACTTTACAACGGAGACGGAGCGCTGCCAAAGGTTTGTGTACGGTAGCTCGGAGCTGACGATTGTGCAGCAGTGGGGGCTGCAGTGCCAGGAGAACCTCTGGAAGTTGGCCTTCGTGGGTACAATGCACTTCGCCGGCCTGGTACTTGGTACTGCGCTTTCCGGTTACCTAGCCGACCGGTAAGTATTTGTATGAGAGTTCGGAACGTTCCGATTCTATTTCGAAATTCTATTATCTATAATTCGACGTAAACGACTTTATTGGTTTCGAAACGAGCCCTCCCCAATGTTTATTTTTGTCCAGTAATACAAATTTGGGTTTTCTTTAAGGTTTGGGCGAAAGCACGTCTTTCTCATCTGCATAGTGTTCATGGCGCTAACTGGAGTGGCGCAGGCGCTTTCCTGGAATTACACCAGCTTCCTGGTCTTTGCACTGCTCAACGCCATAGGCACCTCCGGTGTCTACCCTCTGGCTTTTATCATCGGTGTGGAGATGGTGGGGCCGCGGAAGCGCGAGATGTGCTCCATAGTTCTTAACTATTTCTATGCGGTGGGTGAGGCGCTCCTGGGCTTGGCAGCCTTTATTCCCGACTGGCGCCAGCTACAGCTGGCGCTCTCGCTGCCACCGTTACTCTGTGTGGCCTACTTCTGGCTGGTGCCAGAGTCCGTCCGTTGGCTGCTGGCCCGCAACCGCCGCGAGCAGGCTGGCGCGATCATCCGGCGGGCAGCAAAGGTGAACCGACGGGACATTTCCGTCGAGCTGATGGCGAGCTTTAAACAGCAGGAGCTGGATGCGGAAGCGGTTACAGAACTGGAGCAGTGTGGCGCACCTGCTGAGCTGAAGGACGATCAAATTTGGCGTTCCGCCAAACAGGTGCTTGGTTCCCACATCCTGATGGCTCGGTATGCCATCCTGCTGCTCGTCTGGGCTGTGAACGCCATTGTCTACTATGGCCTCTCGCTGAATGCCACTAACTTGAGTGGGAATAAGTACCTCAACTTCACCCTGGTCTGTCTAGTGGAGATCCCCGGCTATAGCCTCGCCTGGGTGGGTATTCACCGTCTTCGTCCCGACCTTATACCAAGCTCATAATTCGCCACTCTTTCACCCACAGTTTTTTCTGCGCAGACTCGGCCGGCGTCTGGCCCTCTCCGGCTCGCTGTTGCTGTGCTCCGTCACCTGTGTAGCCAGCGGCTTTGTTACTCTAGGTTGGTACCATTTTTACTAGCTTTAACAAATCCTCCAAAGTAGTTATTAAATTTTACCAAAATGGATCGGATCGCTTTTTAATGATCCAACTGCAAGGGTATAAAAACTTTGGCTTTTCGAAGTTAGGTGCCTTTCTAGATTAGTACTCAAACTTGTAGGGTTTTTAAGAACTGCTGATGAGTGATGGAATTTTTATTAGCCCTGCTTTATCATTCATAACCGTTATCTAATTCCCTCGTGCATGCCCGCAAAGCGCAAGGAGATTGGATTTCCTGCAAGCCCGAAGTCGAGGGCAGACACTCGTGGAGTTGTAAGTCCCCCTGAGCCCAAATCGATAAAGTTGCACCCCAAACCATGTATTCATCGCTGTGCTGTCCTTCTATAATGCCAATCCCCTCCCCCAGGTGCCAACTGGCTGGTCGTAACGCTTTTTCTCATCGGCAAGTTGGGAATTACTTCTTCGTTTGCCGTCATCTACACGTTTACCGCGGAAATGATGCCCACGGTAAGTGAATTTATTTTCCCAACAATTGCATCCGACTCATCTAGCTTCTATTTGACTTTAGGTCATTCGGAGTGGCGGCGTCGGCGTTATGTCCACTTTCGCCCGCTTTGGCGCAATGCTAGCTCCATTTGTACCGCTGTTGGTAAGTTTTGCCTAAGTTTGCCTAAGTCTATTTAGCCGTGTCCGTCTGTCCGTCTGTCTGTCCGTTGCTACGCAAACTAGTCTCTCAGTTTTGGAGCTATCTGAATGAAACTTTACAGATAGGCATCTTTCTATTGCAGTTACTATATATGTCGGAACGGCTGGAATCTAACCACTATATCTTAATAATAATAATAATCGGAAAATTAATTGACAAAAAATTATAACTTCCCTGTTCTTTAACGTATTTTTTATAAATTTCAAGATATAGCTGTTTTTACGGTTATAGAAATTCGGTTTTAACTTCATTAAGATCGGACAACTACATATATCATAAGCTGTCATAGAAACGATCGGTTGAATCATATGAAAATGTAAAAATCTACATGTTGAACGTAAATTGTGTAGGTAAATGTTAGACAAATTTACAAACTTCGATATATTTTTAAGTCTTCCAAAATGGATCCATTGTCAATAATTCAATTGCAAACTGTAAGGGTATACAAACTTCGGCTTACCGAAGTTAGCTTTCTTTCTTGTTAAGAATACCATGGACACTCTTTGCAACAACTTTCTTACGCCTAATGTGTAATTCTTTTGACTTTTTATTCTATTAGGATTCCGCGTCGGAATCATCTAAGCAATCGGTAGCTTAAAATTTGGTTCCCTAATTGTAGTTACATATGTATATATTAAACTTATGTCGAGATCTGTCATTCTATAATACATATCATATCAAAACGATTTCATCAAATTCAATAAGATATAACTCCTCTTTACAGTCGTCGTACTACGAGCCGCTACCTCTGCTCCTTTTCGGTGCCACATCGCTTGTGGCTGGACTCCTCTCGCTGCTACTGCCGGAAACTTTTCATCAAAAGCTGCCCGATACGGTAAGTTAGAATATTTATAACGTCAGAATCCTCAATAAGCTCTACCTATCATCTACAGGTCGAGGAGGCTATAGCGTTGGGAAATGATTAAGAAGCCATCAACCATTTATACTATTTAAGAGTGAGTTGAATCAATAATCAAGGTTATTGATCCGTGATCAGTCCCACAGTGACTTGCCTTCTCACAAAATAAGAAACATATTATTACAAAAATTAAACTGTAATCAAATTAGTTTAAGGAACTTTTGGTATTTTAATGGTAATAGTTATAAGAAATTGTTGATATAAGTATACATATATATATATTTTTTTAAAGGCATATTGTTATAAGTAAACGATACATTTAGACATAGAATTAGAGTGACCTTTATAATTATGTGAATTAAAGTACATTTCCTTGCAAATCATAATTGATTTGGCAATAATTATTTAACTGATTAATATTATAGATCGGATTTATGGTTTATGAGTGGAAAACAAATTGGAACCTACAAAATGGAATTAAGACGATGAGAAAATGATGTATACATTATTTTAGGAAGGACTGTTCATTTTTAACAACAACCAATTTAAAGCAATGTATTATACATAAAGGTGGCAATTAAGGAAATTTACTTACTTAGAAGAGTACTCATTTACTTAAATTTCTGCTAGTTTCAGCTCAGGGTTTTCACCTTTACCGGACTCTATATTTTCCGAGCAAACTTCAATCGAATGTATTTATTTGGGAGCAAGCATGTAATTTTTGATGGAAAAACATCTTTAACCTGACTTGCACCTGATAAGAAAATAAAAGTACTTTGATGATCATGTAGCTTACCTTTCAAATTTGTAAGTAGCATTCGTCGCATTAAAAACATTAAATGGCAAACACTGCGCTCTGACGAACTCTGCTCGGCTAACCGCCGACTTTGTCGATTCGAAGCAGGCAATTTGTAAGACACACCAACTAAAAAGACGGCCAGGCTTATGGAAAGTAATCTATGTTGTGGTACGAATTGACGGTATGGCGGATGTAATCGATTCTCGAAATTTATCCCACTGAGTTATGTCCAACCAGAAATGAAATGGACTAGATAATACAGTTTTGGTTGGGAAAAGTGTTTAATTAACTTAAGGACATATATGTACATATAATACATAGTATTATAATCAGTCCCCAAAGAGACCCTCGAACAACTGGGGATCGCTGACATAACCAAATCGACTAAGCAGCTTGTAGCGCCTGCTAGGATCGCTCCTCAGACAGATGGGCGACACGATTCTCAGCCGAGAGGGTGTCTTCTGTTCCCAGCTTGGCAGCAGATCTCCAGGGTCCACCAATGTCTCTTTTCGCCGACCCCAGAAGTCCACATAAGCGAGCTTTAGCATATCCTGCTGTTCGTTTACATATATGAAGCCCACGAGATTCCTGGCAGCATAGCTGGCGAGGGTAAGAGTGGCCAAGCCACTAACACCAATCGCTGCGTATATGCTCAGTGCATCTGTTGTCACTTGTCCGGCATGTCCTAAAGCGAAGGCAATGGGCATCCCGGCCGCCGTTATGCCTGCTTGATACACTTTCAGCTTACAGAGGGCGGCCACGAGTCGTATTCCTGGTAGGCTGTAAATGGTTCGCCATTCCGTGAAGCCAGCGTCCTCGTGGGCCGGCCTGTGTTGGCACCTCCGAAGCTGCTGCAGAACGGCGGGCATGGAACTCGTCCAGGGCAATCGTGCGACATGAGCCCGGCATCCCCACACTGTAGTTCAATAAACACTAATTTATACAACATTGAATATACATATCTCTAGGGCTGTCTAGGCAATCAGAACTCACTTGTTTGGTGTTTAATGTATTATGCGCTTGCATAAGTATTTTTAAGTGTAAATACGCCAGTGCTGTCAAGTTTAGCTGGAAAAGGCTGTTTTTTGGCGGGAAGAACGATAAAAAGTCAAATTTTTATGTTGAAAATCACCAGTTTTTCAAAGCGTCTTTTTGTTGCTTTCATTTCGCCGGCAGGAAATATGCATATCATTTCATCGATTTTTACAGCTTCTCCCTGATTTCCCGTTATTTGTAAATCCCGTTAAAATTGTAAATTTTCTAGCAAATACCTTTAAAAAAAGTGTTGGTCAAGAAGCGGATTATTAATATCAGCTGACTCAAATCTGCCATATCGATATGAGCTGCAATCGATACTTTTGATGCGCCAGTGCTGCCCGTTCTACAAGTGTCTGAGCCCGGTGCTTTTGAATATCGGCGCTCACTTTTTCGTATAAGTTCTGCTGTTACGTCAGGACCGAGCGTATAAATATAGCAGAGCCAGAAGACTTCCCGGCGAGCAGAGAGCGATCAATAAATAAATCACTTATACCAGATCTCAGTCGACGGTCAGATCTCGCAGCCTCAATTTGTGTTCCTCCTGCGGAACTTTTAAGTCACATCGTATTTTATAATTGCGGAGTATGTGCATACTATATCAAAACGAATATGTGTTGCCGTAACTATTGTTTAATTTCTAAACACCTACTATATTTGGGCAAAAATTGAATACTGTCTAATATATACCGCGATGTACGCTGACAAGCGTGAGCGAAAACATTTATTTTTGGTACTTTCGCGTGTGCT
Source organism: Drosophila tani (assembly GCA_008042535.1). Classification (NCBI taxonomy): domain Eukaryota; kingdom Metazoa; phylum Arthropoda; class Insecta; order Diptera; family Drosophilidae; genus Drosophila; species Drosophila tani. The sequence goes on along the minus strand of VNJO01013211.1, from coordinate 30,447 downwards.
TTGAAACCAGAAATAGTTTTTGCACACAGAAGAACACTAATTTACACCAAACAATGCTGTTCGGATTGACAAGGTTCAATTGGCATACAGAACAGAATGTAAATATAAAGAAAAAAGCTTGTTTTCTTATTCTCTTAAAAAAAAATCAAATTGTTGAAATATATATGTTAACTTGTTTAATTTTGTTAGCATCCAGCGGTGAAAACCAGTGCTCAACCCGATCAGGCTGTTGATCCTAGTAGGGGTATCAATTGAGTCCTAATGGATCCAAATGGATATTGAAAAATTTGTCTTCAAGGTTGAAGAGCTATAACTGCTACCAGCTAGCTATATTTACTATTACACTATTACAATTTTTGAGCGACCCTGTACATACATTTAAACAAAGATACTCTTAAACAGCATCAACAATTGAATTAATATTACCCATCTATCTATCGGTTTTATTTAATCATGACAAAATCTCAGTGTTATAGCAAGTACTTATCTCTTTATCATTTAATATTTTTTTATTGATGCAAAATAACAATATATATACATGTACAGAAAACTTAATGTTGAATTGGATTATCTTCAAAATAAGTCAAGAGCACTCGCTTGTAGTTTTATTGACTGTGAGATACCTAATGTCCAAAGCCTTCTGAATTAAATCAAGTAACCGATGACTTATCTCCGAGAGATAGAGAGATTCTTTAGTTAATTGTTTTTTAAGATCCATGTTTATGATTCGATTGATTTACAATTTACAATTACAGACCAATTTCAACACAAACTTTAACTGTGTGCAACCTATTAGAATGTTCCCACCAAATGAGGTAGCTATAGGTTTTATAGTCTCTGAGATCTAGCTTGTTCAGACAGATACATGGCTGATTCGGCTCACCTGGGATGCTGATCAAGGATTTTCAGTCAATGGGTACTACCAGAAAACTACGGAACTAGTTTACAGAGAGAAACACAGACAGGTCTAGATAGAAGACTGTGGATATGCTGATTTTATACTTTGTAGAAATTGACTTTTTTACTGTGTTGCAAATTTCTGGTCGAAATTATAACAGACAGCAAGGATATACAAATTAAATGTAATATATATTTTATAATATTCATGACTCATTTGTGTCGCATCAACCTACTTCCCAAAAGAAAATGTCGATGGCAGCGCTGGGTGTCAGCGCCCTATTCATGGTAGGATGCTGTACAATCGCACAAATCGCCCGTGTCCTCAGCCGGCGTTTGGTAACGCGCGAGGGACTCGTTCCCATCCTTATTAACGAGGCGATCGCTGCTGCCGAGCTGTGCGCCTGTTGTTTCGAGCTGATAATAGGTAGGTATTTTTAAAATAGTTGTAAATATAGCCGGTATCTTTACTAAGCTAAGCAATAAATTATACTAGTGGGTTTCCGCCTCTGTGGTGTCTCAGAAACCGAAAAACAAGTTAAATTTTCACAGGGACCTCATTGACCAAGTCTAGGCTAGTCCGAAGCCAATTTTCTGGTTTCAATGAGAAACCCTTAGAATTTATCGAAATTCTTGAAGTTAGTCTCATATTATATTTCCTGCGCAGTGGCCGACAACTTCGGAGTGTCCATGTATGCCATCTGCCTGTTCCTGCTGACCGTGTGGTGGGGCCGCGTGTGGGGCGACGCCTCCGCTTGCCCGTACACCCACATGGAGGACGTTTTGGAGGGCCGCACTAGCTTCAAGGAGATGGCGCTCCGCAGTTGGGCCGAGCTTATGGGCGGCTGCTGCGTCTACCGGATCGTCCAGCTCTTCTGGTGGCTGGAGCTGGCCGAGACCCATCGAGGACGTGCCTTCGAGGCCTGCAACGCCGACCTGCAGGTCAGCCCTTACCTGGGTGCTGTAATCGAGGGCGTGGCCACGTTACTCTGCCGTTTGGCGTCTAAGGCAATCAGTGTCAAGGAGCCGCGCTTCGGCAGCTACATCGATTCCTTCATCGGCACCAGCCTGGTGGTGGCGGGTGAGTAGAGCTTCTCCGATCCAATGCGATCCGATTGCCAATTCCTGGTCTCAAGTAGTTTACGCCTTTAACTATGTCCTGCTTGCAGCCTTTAACTTCTCCGGAGGCTACTTCAATCCGGTGTTGGCCACAGCCCTCAAGTGGGGTTGTCGCGGCCACTCTCACCTGGAGCACATCATCGTCTACTGGATCGGCGCCTGCGCCGGCGCTGTGCTTTCCATTCCGGTCTTCAAGTTGACCGCGGTTCGTCGCATCCTTATTGGTGTGGAGGCGGAGTCCAAGGCAAAGCTGGAATAAACGAGGCCAGAAAATTAGCAAGGACTTGCTGGAGAAATGTCTGGTTTTATATATGGTTTATTAACCCAGTGATCCGACTTACATATATATAATTACACCATTTGAGAGTGTCTTTTCTCGTACTGTAGTAAGAAGCCACTTGATTGCAAATTTTAAAATCTAGATAGCAAATCGTACAGGAAGACAATTTGTAGGCAATTATAGAAATACTCCTATAAAATCCACCGCCTTGGTTTATAAAACCAGAACGAGGTTTAGGTGGCCAGGATATTTATTTATTGAATGTATTGAATGCTTGATATGTTACATTTTAAATATATGTTAATAAAGGGAATGTAAGTTTTCAACATTAAGATATACCATAATATACTGTTAAATTGTTGAATTGGTTAAGTGTGGTTCTTACTCATACCCCTGCAGAGTTTATTATATTTTTTGTCAGAAGGAGACTTTTTTGACCCAATAACTTTTATATGTGTATTTGTCGGGGAATCTGTTCCTCCCCGAATCTGTAAAGGGTCCTTAGGGGCTTCTTCAGTCAAATTTGTGCGAAATTAAAAGTGATTCCACTCTACTTCCTGTCACGTCATCACATATCCTCTCTACTATCGTACTCCCGACAACGCTCAAGGATCCACATTCTATAAAGTCTCATAAACTGTATCGCACTTTACCGGAACGACCCCTTGGCAACCCATTTGCCACCATTAGGCGCGTAATGCAAATATACCACCTAACATACTCTCCGACATATTCTTGGTCAGCATTATCAGTCGAGTTGATGTGCCCGAGTTCGTCTATCTATCCGTCATCTTTCCGTTTCTATACCAACTAGTCCCTTAGTTGTAGAGCTATATTTTCATAAAACTTTCGACACGGGTTGGATTTTTCACAGTGCATTAGAAAAACCCCAATGCCCATTATTTAGCCTCTCTGTGCTGGGCCTCACTGGCAAAACGTTTTACGTTAGGCAGCACTGTAACAGCTGATCCAAATTTGCTTGCAAATAATACAACATGTTGAGCGAGGACGATAATTTGGGCATATACGACGATTTAGACGAGTTCCAGCAGGCCGAGGACCATGTAAGTGACCCATATGCTACTGCTGATGACGCCGGAAGTTGCAGCTCAATCTTTTGCAGAAATCGAAGGAATTGCTGGCATGGGAAGTCAAGCACAGAAACGCGCTAACCGAAATCGAGGACCTGAAGGCGCAAAACAAGGCTCTTGGGAAGAAGATCAAGACCATGGAAGTCAACTTGCAGAATCTTTTGGAAACGGCGAAGTCGGAGGTGAAGAGGAAGGAGGTGTTGATAGCCCAGCTGCGAAAAGAGTAAGTCCAGGAGTAGAGCCTCCGACTACCCAAACTAGGTTTAACACCAACTCCTATTACAGAAAAGACGACATATGCTTCAGGCGAAAGCGGGGACGCGAAGTCGAAGATCCAGGGGACAAAGAGCACGAAAGCAAGCGAACGAAAGCGGTCGTCAAGGTGGAGCCGGAAGTAAAAAAAAATCCATTCAAGGTGGATTTAAAAAACGACGCAAACCCGGTTGAAAAACGTAGCAAATCTCCCAGTTTGAGTCACCAAAAAGCCACAGAACGAAGATCCAAGGCCCAAGGTCATGGGTCAGAAACACGGCGGAAGTCCAGAGAACGTCGCCCCAGCCGCAGTCGGAGTCCAAGGCATTCAGGCCGGTATGAGGAGCACAGGAGTCGTGGCAGCAGCTCCCGAGCAAACAAACGCAGAAGCTGTTCCCCGTCGCCCAGGTTAGTGAATCAGTTCCGCCCTTGATAGCTGCGTCTGACTTTTGATTCCTTAGAGACCAGGTGTCGGGGACAAAGTCGCAGATAATGACTTCTCTGTTCGGCGAAGACCCCACTAACTGCCGGGAGAGTGTAAAGAAACCGCACCATGAGAAGAGCAAGAAAATGCAACACGATATGGCCGCACCATCACGATCCATCGATCTCTATGCGGCGGAAGTAGCACCGAAAAAAACAAAGACCTCAAGGCAGGTCACCCTCGAGTGTGAGGATACATCAGCTGTCGATGGGTATTTCGAAGGAATTACGGACTTCAAACCGAATAATCCAGCCAATGATATTATCCGAAACGCAGGAGATTTCGTCCCGGACCCGGTATTCGAGGAAGTGAGAAATGAGCTTATTCCCGGGTTGGATATGATCTGCGATCCGCCAGCCCAAGAAATAATTGAGCTGGGCAAGGAGAGCCGAGAAACATCTGCTGCCAAGTTGCATTCCGATTTATCTAAAATGGATCATGCAACGGAATCGGTAACCTGGGATCTGATCTCTGTTCGGAATGAAGAACCGAACAGGAATGTTATTTCAGATGATAATTCCCAGGTCGAGGAGCATCCGCAGGTGGTTCCAACGGCAACTGAGTTCAGCAAGCTGGCAAAGGAGTCGCTGATTAAACACTCAAAACATGAACACGTCCCGATTGACAGGGACGGGATAGACAATGTTGTACAGAAGTCAGAACTAAATCATTCATTTAATAAATTAACGAAAGATGACAATGGGCTTCATGTAGACGTGAGTGCTCAGTTACTGGCTCAAGGAGATGAAAATATCAATTGCAGTTCGGGAGAAAGCAACTCTCAGCCAAAGAGCGAATGCGACGACGTCGGCATCCGAATAATCGAGGATATTCGGTTGCCAGAAGTAGCGGATATCGGTCATATTGCGGTTATTGTCGACCGACTGTGCGACGGTCTAGAAGAGGTCGGAACCAAGCCCGCATCAGACGAGCAGACATATCCTTTGGGCAAAGACGCGGATCTCTGCGAGCCTCACGATTCGAATAAAGCAAACTGCTCCTTAAGCGAGTTGAAGGAGTCGTTGGCTCCTGCCTCCAGCGTCTTGTACGCTCAACCCGACTCCACAAAAGTCGATCACAATGATGCTGAGAATGAGGTCATCCTAGAAGCTGCCATGGACTTGCTAATGGGCAGCGATCTGGACCAACCTCCTCAGAGTGCACCGTCTCTAAGCTACCCAAATCTGAGCCTCGAGGAAGATGCCATCGAAAAGGCATTAGGGGCGTTGCATCAGACTCAGTCTCCAGACGAAACGGTTGTGACCTCCACGTCGAGCCGGGCGCGGAAAGCCGACAACCAAGCTCCCCCGGAATGCCCGGTAATTGTGGAAGCTACGACTAAGGACGAGTCACAGGCTGCGGAAGTATTACAACTGGAACTACCTTCGCCATGCCAGGATATCACCATTGATGAGACAATAGACGAAGGTATCTCGAACGAGGACCTCTCAAAAGTCACCAAACGTTGTTCCCTGGGTCACACCGACTATCAGTTTGAGCAAAGAAACGACGAGATTATTTTGCGCGTAAAGCGTCGCACACGACGGCGTTGTCAAGCCCCTCTCGATGGGCGAGTACCGAATCCTCCTACAGGAGGCCAAATAAATTAGTTATAGCCTTATGCACATAATTTTAATACATAAATGTATTTAAATGCATTTACTTTTTATCCCTAAACTAAGAACCAAGTAGATTGTACCATTAGAAAGGATCGCGGCAACAGAGCAGCGAGCTGAAGTCTTTATGCCGACAGCGCTGTTCGAAATTATTTCCGCTGCCGACCCCTGCTATAGGGAGAGCCTTTAAGCATCTGTAAGAAATGGTGAACCGATTCCTGCCTCGTAAGGCTGTATTGTATACTAGCTGCCACAAATGCCAGTGGCGCATCTTATCGGTCCCTTAATAAAATGCAAGTATGCTTTGGCCTCTGCTTCTATTTATTTTAACATTGAATTTTGAATAATTTGCTTGAACTAGGATACCACCAAGGGCATTGCAGGATAACTCTGGGAATCAATTACCTGATTCGGCCGGGGTTGAACCTCCAAAAGTTTGAACAATTTGCTTGAACTAGTATACCACCGAGGGCGTTGCAGGATAACTCAGGGAATCGGGTAATTAATCGGCCGGGGTTGAACCTCCAAGTTTGCGGTACCACGAGTAAATAACAAGCCAAAAGTAGATTCCCAAACCTATCGAGGGAATATAAAATTGTTACAATACGTTCTTTAAACTAAAAGAAATAGATATCCATCTCTGTGGACTCAATAAATAGCTTTTTCTGCATTCTGCGAACAATTGATTGAATCCACAGCGAGAATAAGGAGGGTGACTTACCAATTCCAATGACGAGCATGATGACAGTGGTAAGATTTGCTCCACGAACATGCAGTTCAACACAAATGTATATAATAAAGATGAGGTCATATATAATCCGAATAATGCCCGTGATTAGATACATAATAACTAATTTTTTGTTAGGCTAAATAAACGTCCGAATTAGTTCGACTGTCAACTTGTAGCTAGATTTTCTACTTACTTTGAACACCGAAACAATAACCAAAACGCAAGCAACGATATGTATTACATGTATGACTACGGCCACAACCCAAACATAGAAGACATCCGCATAGCCAATATTATATCCATATCCTTCATATCCAACAAATCCTCCAAAGTTGAAATCTGAGGGGATTCACCAAACAGTGAAAGCAGTCTTATGGCAAGCAAAGGTATACTTACGTCTACTCACGCCAACGCCACACGCAGCCATAATAATATCGACGATGGCTACAATTAGAGCTCCCCATTTGAGCTCGAGGCAGCAGCAATCTTTAAACACTGGTAGTCCCATTTTATTTGGTGGGATTTCGTTTTACGTTTTTTTTTTTTTCTGATTTGTTTTAGGATTTTTTTTTTTTGCTTCCGAAATCGATCCGTCTCGGTCGGGGTTTTGTGGGATACTGAATGTAACGTAGGAATGTCTAGCTATGAATTGACAGAATTTACAATGGCAGGGTCATGGCCAACTTGATTTGAGATTTTGAACTTGCGATACAATTTTAAATTTTGAAACGAGGCTTTTCTTGTGTATCATTTCGAATTTTACTCAGAATCGTTTTCAGCATACCACGACACGGCCGTAAGCCAAAAATATGTGGCTGGAACTGAAAGGAGAAATGCAACAATAACACAATGTTATAACATAAATAAATAATCCAAATATATGTTTAAATTTTAAAGCAAACGGAACCAAACAAAGCTTTTAAGTCCCAGCATTCCTATAGCCTTAAGCAGCTATAATATATAGTCCACCCACATTGGTTTTTAAAACAGTTATATATAAATAATAAATATACATTTTTATGGGAAATTAAAAAATTTGTTATTTTTAGATCGCTTTTTGCAAACTCCAAACGAAGTGCGCGGTTTTATCGCCTAAGAGAGATATATCTGGCAAAGATTCTTTGCTATTGTGCGTGAATGCACAACAATTTTGGATATTCTAGCTAGCTCCTGGGCCAAATTGGTAGCATGTATTTTGCCTTACTTCAATACGAATAAGGGAGATGTCCTTACGGGCAAATAACTCAAAATATCTCAGCTCTTCGAAGTTTTAATAAGTAGTATTCTTTACAGTCCTGTGGCTGTGCGAACAATTTTTTTTTAACACAGAAAAGAATAAAAGAACACATTTTAGAAATATGTAATCGCATAAAGCCCAATTTTTGGTAAAGTATAAAAAAAATAAGAAACAGTAAGTTGCTGTTTTGTTTGAGCTGAAAATAATATCAACTAACCAACGAATCTTACGTAGACTTTTGGCAATGCATTTTTTGGTTTTTCGTTTTTCTGAATCAATACTGCATTGCACTTGTTAAAATAAATAAAAAATAAACACACAAAGAAAGCTAATTTTGGCAAGCCGATTTTCATATAATAATATAAATAAAAATAATAGATCATTTGTTTCAATTTAATCAGACATCTTTAAAAACATCGATAATTGGCTCATTTGGCCAGATTGTTCCTATGACAGCTATAGACATAGTGGTCCGATCTGGCCTGTTCCGACTTTTATACTAATAGGAATAGAAAAAGACTATCAGCAGTTTTATTCAGATCGAAAACCGAGAGACTAGTTTACGTAGAAACGGACAGATGGACATGGCTGGATCGACTCGTCTGGTGATGCTAATCAAGGATATATAAAGTTGATGGATTCGAAGAGTCTTACTTGAATTTTAACTAAAATTATAATACCCTGCAAGGGTATAAATACGGTGTCAAATGTCGACTTTTGTCTGCCTCTGTATACATACATATGTAGAAATATAAAAACCTTATGCCGATTTTCATATTACTTTCCGGTCATTCCTATGGCAGCTATAGAATATAGCCGCCTGATTTGTATGAAATTAAAACCATAATTCTGAGTTTGTAAGAAATGAGAACCATATCTCGGAAAAGATCCAGATATGTTTTAAAACAACAAAGCTCTACTTTTGTTCATTCTCTCTACAATCGTTCGTATGCCATACCTACACTCAAAAAAAAAACAAGAGTTTAACCTTTCTACGCGTTGTCTTAAAAGTATACTCAAGTAGTATAACGAGTTTAGTATAGATTTTATACTTCAAAATATCAAATGTATACTCCAAAGTTTAGTTTTTATACTCTATAGTTTCAATTGTGTATTTTTAAGTATTATTTTTATTCGAACCTACATCGAAAATTCGATAACATATCGCGTTAGCTGGATTTTAGTGCTACTTTGTTTGTCGCGTGATTATTATAAAATATTGGTGCATATGAGTATAAAATGTATACTTTCATAGTATTAAATTGATAAGCATCTTATTAAGAAATTTTTCATACTCAAGAGTATAGAATTCATGTAACAATCGTATAGGTTCTATGATGATTTTTTTTTTGGTGTATGGCAGCTGTATGAACGAGATTGAAGATGACTGATTTGAGTTATACCATTGTACCATGTATGTATGTATATAGTAACATATGTATATATAGGATTTACTTAGTGTTCGCCAATCTTTTCTAGCCTCAAAACTTACACAGACTTAGCCCGATCAACCAATAAGAAGTCTTACTATCGTGAGACTTGGCAACCATCCAGGCCAAAATGAGGAATAGCAAAACGAAACGCATAAGGGCAGTGGCGATGTAGGGGGCCACCATCAGTTTTTCAGCCTATAATGGGCCAGAACATTATTAGGACCGATAGCCGCCGAGCTGGCCTAAGGAGACCAATATTTATACGCTTACCGAAAATGCAGAAATTATAAGCAATATGCAGGCGCAAACATGGAGGATTAGCACGACCAAAAGGAAGACGTACATGGAGTAGCCAAACCTGCTGTGATAGTATTCAGCAGGGTAAATCCACTTGGTGGAACTTTCATCAGTATAGGCGGTCGCCAAAAAGTAATCCATATCACCCTTCCTCCTTATCCCTGGGGGAGGACTCGATGAACATACTCTTACAACTGGGAAAGGAGTGTAGTGTACTTACATGGCAGATAGCAGCCGCAAAGAACGCTTAAAATCATGTCAACAAAACCAATTATTATCACGGCCCACTTAAGCTCAAAGCAGAAGAGAAATTTCTCGACTAGCCCCATTTTTTTGATTTCTTTCTTTTCACTGATCAATTACTTAGCCTTGTGTTGCGTTCGAAAGCTAGGACTTTTGTACTTTTTTTTTGCAACATGTAAGGCTGTGACTTGTGCTGATAGGCTCACTAGATTTATTTGCCTTTCTTGATTGGTAATAACTATTCGAATCGAACAACCCACTTATGACAGCTCAAGCCCGTAGGGTTTTCCTTTAAGTAAAAAGTAGACATTTCCTAAAAGGTCAGACACGGAAAAGCACACATAAAGAAGAAATTTGAGAGAACTTAAGCAATGGCGGATTTTGCGGACAAAGTATACTACAAAAAAGACAGAAGGAAGTTTGCCTTGATCTCGTACCTGCTGACTGCAGCTTCTTTGATTGTGGCTTTTGCAGAATGGTGCATTCTGTATTTTGTGTAAGTGGCTTCGAAGACATGGAGCTTGCTTGCTGCTAAACTTGGGTATATTTTCAGAGACGGGGCTAATTTATTTTTTACCCTAAAACCCTGGGTGGGCTGTATTTTTTTTGTGATCGGGTTGATACTCCTCGTCCTGTTCATCTTCTTCGAAGGCCTGCGGTTCAATACCAAGATCAATTGGCTCTTTGCAGTACTGATTGTAAGAGAGCCGGTCGTGAGACGTGAGTCAACGCTTTAAGGAGACCTTCTTTATTTCCAGTTCGAGTCCGTTGTCCTTGGCATGGCACCTCTGATTGTTCACCACAAGATGTACACACTCCTGGCTAGCTTCGGTATTTGGAGTCTTGCTCTGGTACTCTTTATTCTCTGCGGAACTTTTATACCGGTGAGCAGGTCTATTACCTAGGTGACTTTGGATCAATTTATGGACTTGAAAGTGTGATTAACGGACGTGGCTGATGAGGGGAACTCCGTAGCTGTTATTTCTCAAGAAATGGATTTCCTCAATTACATATTTCTATTTAAGTTTTATTTAATAAGCATTTACCTTTCCTCCTTTACAAAAGCTTGACCTGACCTTGAACGTGGTGGTGCTATTTGTCCTCTCGGTGACGGCAATTATTGGCGCTATGTTCTTCCTGATGCTTTATATCGTGGTTAATTTCCCGTATTCCTTCGTTGTCGTTTCTTCCTTTATTGGCATCAGCATTTGGATGGTTAGTACAGAACTAAAAAGTATATTTTCAACAAAAACAAAATGCAACATTCTTATCTCCTGCACACAAATCAAGTTTGTTTCAAAACTTTGCCAGTTATCAGACAATTCTATCTAGTCTCGAACCGTGGTTCGAACTAGGGCGATTCAAGATGAAGCACCCACAAATGCCACTTAGTTATTTACCTTATGGTTAAACTATATAAACTAAATGTTTCCATAAATTCTGTTTCCAGTTCGTCATGTATCACGCGCAGATTATTAATGGAGGACGGTTTGCCGAGATGCGCACGAAGGACTATTTTTTAGCCGCCCTGATTTTGTTCCTAGACTTTCTGCTTATGTATCTCTTCTCATTTCAATTGGCGCCAAAATGGACAGACTTGTGTGACTACTTTAATAGTGAATGGGCACATGTGACTGAGTGTTCGACGGATGAAACATGTAAGCCAAGTGCTCTGGGCTTGGGCTCATTGTTACACATACATATGTACACTCAAAACAAAATTAACCCTAAATTCAAGAAATTTGCCCTATTTTTGTCTTCAGGAAAGGCTAACCATAAATAGTAGGAAACAATTTTTCTTATATTTAGGACAAAAATCCCTAAAAGTAAAGAACAACTTTCTAAAATCTAGAAAATTATTTCTTAAAATTAGGGCAAATTGTTCTAAATTTAAAGACAAATTTTCTTAGAATTTAGGCGTTTTTTCGCAATTAAAAGGCGAATTTCTAAAATTTAATAATACACTATTCACACATATAAGGTTTATTTATAGCAAAATCTTTGTACAGTTTTATTTAATGGGTGTATACACAGACAAACTAACTTCTCATATACGAAATATATCACACTCGTCTTATTATTTTATTGTTTTGACAGAACTGCTAAATTTTGTTTAACATTTGTATTTACATCTGAAATTTTAGGAAGAGACTTTCTGAAAAGTAAAAAAACATTAGAAAAGCACAACTTTTACCATTTGCCCCGACCGCGTTTCAAACCCACGACCAAATGGATTGCAGCTTAACCATTAAGAAACTTGAGGGAACTTTGTTGAAAATCGGATAAAATAAACTTTATTTTGTAATCGAAGGGCTTAAAAAATACAACAAAATATTTAAGGGGCTAAACTAATTAAAAAAAAAAAAATCGCTAAAAAATCACGTTACCATGATCAGGAGTCGAACACAACCCATTAGCGCTTTTAAGCTACGGATCTTTCTATATATTGGAAAATTTTTATTTTTCCTAGAAAACATATCTAAACTTTTGAAAATATATAATAGGGATATTTACATATTATGGAGGGTATTAGCTGTTAGGAAATGTATTTCTAAAAAATTCTGTTTATGGCAAGCTTTCCTAGTTTTCAGAAAATAAATTCTAAAAATAAGAAATATTTTTCTTAAACTTAGAAATTCTTTCTTATTTCTATGGCGATTTTGGCTTATGGTGACCATTTTTGTAATATAGAAATTTATTTCTTATTTTAAGAAAAATTCCTTGTTAAAAAAAAAAAAAAATTGTATATGACGATTTTCTTGAAAATAGGTCAAAAATTATTATGTGTGTATGTATGTATGTATAACAAGGAGTCTGCCAAATCCTAGGTTTTTTTTTCGAAGATTCTTAGTTGTATCTAAATATGTTTTCTTAATTATATAAATATTTATTTTTATGTAATTACTTTGATTGCTTTTCTTATAAAATATGATATGATCATGAAACTACAAACATTTTAAGTAACTGGTCGTAGTGTTACGCTGTGTTTGATATGCTGCATATACTACATATTTTCAAAACCGATATTAGAAAGATGGTTGACGCACGACATCCATTTACTGCAAATTACCAAAAACTAATTTTAAATTCGCCGCCCTTGCAGATCATGGCACCACTGTAGTCTCCGGCGTTCTCTAAAACTCGGACGTTGCCCAACACTAGCGCGCCGTTGGCGCCAACACACACGGAAGACAGAAGACAGCTGTGTTGTCGTTTTGCGTTCTTGGAACAAACTGAACTGAACTTCACCGGTGAACAAACTTAAATTAGCACTAAGCTGACCTTAACAAATAGTAAAAAGCCGCCACTCAGCGATTCGGCGACGGCACTGAACGTCAGTTGAACGCCAGCGATCGAATCGACATGGATCCCACTATTTCGGTGTCCAAGGTAAGACACCCTCCCAGAGACTGGGAGATCTCGCCTCACTTACCTTTTGTTGACTTCTAGGGCGTCTTTGTCTTCAAAAATGGCGCTACGCGAGCCGGAAAAAAAGCCAAGACCAACAAGCGTAAGCGACCCGTCTCGAACGCCTCGGTCAGCCTGTTGGGCGAGGAGGTCGTGAAACAGCCATTTTACGGGGAATACAGCCAGGCCTGGAGCCAGGTGAGCGCCCACATTGCCGACCTGCAGCAGCGCACCTATGCCCGCACTCTGGACCAATTGGTGGCGTTCGTTGTGGGTCAGGGTGAGCGGACAGCCAAGGACGAAGTGCTGCCCACAGCCGCCCTACTAACGGGTATCAATCAGCCGGATCACCTCAGCCAGTTTGAGGCGTTGACCCAGCGCCTACATGCACAGCGGGCTGCTCGGGTTTGCGTGCTGCAGTCTCGGGATTGCGCCACAGTGAAGGCAGCCGTGGAGACCATGGTCTTTGGGCTCGTTGAAGACACCGATGCGGAACTGGAGCCAGATGTTGAGGAAGGGGAGGAGGACGTGGCAGAGCGAGACCGCAAGCGGCTACGTCGTTCACAGTGCACGCTGAAGCAACTTAGGTCGTGGTACGCGGAGCAAAGTGGTTGTCAGTTGGTCGTTATCCTGCCCGACTTTGAGTGCTTCAGCGCCAGCGTATTGCAGGACTTCATTCTCATACTGAGCGCCCATTGCGGTGCGCTGCCGTTCGTCCTGGTCCTGGGAGTGGCAACGGCCATGTCAGCGGTGCACGGCACCTTGCCCTATCACGTCAGCAGCAAGATCCGGCTGCAGGTCTTCCAGACACAGGCCGCTCCTGTTGGTCTAAACGAAGTAAGAGGCCTTAGTCACGACGTTATAAATATTTTTGATTCAATTTGGATACATTTCTAGATACTAGACCGAGTTCTGCTCTCCCCCAAGTATGCATTCCACCTCTCGGGCAAAGCCTTCAAGTTCCTGACCCACATCTTCTTGTACTACGACTTCTCTGTGCACGGATTCATCCAGGGCTTCAAGTTCTGCTTGATGGAACACTTCTTTGCGGGCAATGCCTTTGCGCTCTGCACGGACTACAGCAAGGCTCTGGGGCGCATTAAGCACTTGACCCACGACGACATGGAGACCATCCGACGGCTGCCATCATTCCGTCCGTATGTCGAGCAAATCAACGACTGCAAACGCATCATAGCCGTGCTCACCGACGACGATTACCTGAAGAAGAAGCTGCCCCAGCTGTTGCGCGACTGCATGCTTCACTTTCTGCTCTTCCGCAGCTCTCTGGAGTTCATCACGGAGCTGGTCGGAGATCTGCCCCGCTGTCCGCTGGGCAAACTGCGGCGAGAGCTGTACGTCAACTGCTTGAATAAACCGATCAGAACGACGTCTGAGTACAAAGAGTGCTGGCAGATGCTTGGATTTCTGTCCAAGGATGAATTTGTGGGTAAGGTAACTCGGTGCCTGGCCAGAACCGAGCATTTCTTGGCCGAAGAGATCAGTCAACTCGAACTCGGCGGGGCCTGCGTTGATGTGCTGCGCCCCCAGCTCCAAGCGATCCGCCAGTCGCTCGACGAAGTGGTCAAGGCCACCATGGCAGCTGGAACAGCTGGAACTCTGTCGCCGGACGACGGCCTGCATCTGACTCAGGTGACATCGCGTCACGAGCTCAAGGCGCAGCTCCTGCAACGCAGCAAAGAGGACAAGGATCGACCTCAGCTTGCCGCCACAGAGTTCGCCCACGCCCTGCAGAAGACGCTGCAGCTAATCGAGACGCACCTGGTCGAGGGTCATCTGCGAGCGCTGCAAGACGCTCCACCCATCCACGAACTGTTCGTGTTCAGCGACGTGGCCACCGTGCGCCGGAACATAATCGGCGCTCCGCGGGCAGCGCTGCACACGGCTCTCAACAATCCGCACTTCTACATGCAGTGCAAGTGCTGCGAGCTACAGGACCAGTCGCAGCTGGTCAGCACCCTGCCCGATCTCTCGGTCGTGTACAAGCTGCATTTGGAGTGCGGACGTATGATAAACCTCTTCGATTGGCTCCAGGCCTTTCGATCTGTAGTCAACGGAAACGATCAGGACGATGCCGCCGAGAATGCGGCCCAGGAGCAAATCAATCCACAGATCCAGTGAGTAATCATTTCTTTATACGGCTGTGACACTTGAGTTTTCAGTAATTAGAGGCTTCATTCAAAGATACAACTATGTACATACATGTTTTGTTTGGTTTTGATTTCTTTCGTAATGCGACTTCGATCAGATTAATTTAAACAATATCAATGGTCGGAATAAGCAGTATACATATGTACATATATTATACATAATTATAAATTTTTGCAGAAATTTATATGCAAACCCTAAAACTGATTTTTCAACCCGCTATTGCACTTAGATTTAGTTAATTCATAATAACCGGAAAACTATGAAGCCAAAAACTTATTTATTTTGTTTATTTTATGCAGTATAGTTGCTGCAAAGAATTATAATTTGTGAGCCATCAATATACTTTTTAGATACAATTTAATGCATTGAAGACGGTATTTGTTATCGAACTCGTTAATTTGTCTGGCAATTTGTATACCCGGTACCCATAGGGTACAAGGGTACTATAAGTTAGTGCCAACCGAGAATGTATGTAACAGGATGAAGGAGAAATCTCTGACCCTATAAAGTATATATATTCTTGATCAGCGTCAACAGCCGAGTCGATTTAGCCATGTCCGTCTGTCTGTCCGTGTGAAACAACAGATCTCAGAGACTATAAGAGCTAGAGTTACCAAATTTGGTGACAACATTGGAATCTGTTGCACGCAGATCAAGTTTGTTTTAAAATTTGGCCACGCCCACTTGCGCCCTCAAAAATCATAGAAAACGTTAAATAAGCTATACTTGTTATTTTCGGGTTAAAGTTAATAGATACAATAAATTAATAAAATAGAGCGGACCTTTCCGGAAAATTTCAGTCAAATCGGAAGGTAAACATGGGAGATTTAGGAATAAGGTTAGAATTTTAACACACCGCCCTAAGGCACTGCTGTTGCAAGCTGTAGCCGACAGGTGGCGCATTCGAGCCTTGGCCGTGCGATATAATGGCGCCAACTGCAGAAGAAATGACAAAAGAATATAGCAAGAAATGACAAAAAATAAAATAATTCATTTTTTGACGCCGATCAAGCGGGTTTTTATGTGTTCCTATAAAATGTATCATTCATATTTAAGTATGACATTAAATTGTTTAGGTCGGGAGCTAATTCGAGAGGTGATTTATTTTAAGAAGTATCGAAGTAGACTATTATAATGTATATACAATTTTAAATTGCCTTTTAGTGTGAAGCGCAAACATGTAGGTACCGGGTATCTCACAGTCGAGCACAGTCGACTGTAGCTTTCTTACTTGTTTATTTAAGACCTATCTATTTGGTCAATGAATGCATTATTTGTTCATTGAAAGTGACGTAGAGTCGTCTTGCTTGCAGTTTGGAAAACCCTATGGTTGCTGTCAAGCTTATAATGAAAACCCTAGTTAATGAAATTTTTAATGTTGTGTCATAAGACCATTATTATCCGATATATAGCTATAATCGCTTCTCTACCCTCCTCTCCCCTCCAGAGCACGCTTCACACGCGCCGTAGCTGAGTTGCAGTTTCTGGGTTACATCAAGATGTCCAAACGCAAGACAGACCATGCTACTCGATTGACCTGGTAAAGACGGTGTTTAGACAGTTTTTATATTTCATTTCTATTTATTTTGAGCTCGAAAAAATTGTATGTGTCGCAGTAAAATATAAATAAAAAAACTTCTATTGATATACATTCTTCAAAAAGCAATCAAGTAGTCTCTATAAATGAAGCGCTTGTGTATTATTATTTTAGTTATTTAGTTCAGCAGCTAGCGAGGCAAGCATGCTAAAATATCAACAAAATGCCCGTTCTGAATGGGATTCCTAAATGCCTCCGTCTGCGTCTGGCGGATGGATTCCAGTCCCTTCTCACATCAGTTTCAGCGTCTCAATGGCGGCCGCGATACGCTCAATCTCTGCCCGCGACTCCGAGAGCTTCGTTTCGTTGGTGGCCTGCACCTCGACGGGAACCTTGGCGGCATAGTCGGCTGCCTGGATGGCCTGGCTAAGCTTGCTCACAGTCTGCACCAACTGGTCACTCTTCTTCTGCAGCTTAACTATCTCCTTGTCCGCCTCGACGAGGCCCTTAAGCAGCAGGTGCACCTCACACTGTCCAGTCACGGTCAGAATCGCACAGCCCGGTGGTGCGGCGCTGTCGAAGACTACCTTGGAGCAATAGGAGATAGTGGCCAGATCATCGGCGTAACGCTTGAGTATTTCGTTGGGCCCAGTATCCGTGCACACAATGTACGCCTCGGTCTTGGTCTTGTTGGGTAGATTGTAGTCAGAGCGAGCCGAGCGGATAATGCGCGCTGCCTTTTGGACAAAGTCTACGTCCGACTCTATCTTAGCACTGCGCCAAGAGACATTGCCTAGTAAGAGGAATAACAGAGAAGTTTATTTGTAAATTCATTAATTGCTTTTAAGCATCTAAAGATAAAGATAGCTGAGGCCTACTGTATTTGTACTTTGTAAATTTGGTCTTATCAAGCGGAAGGTTCCATGAGGGTAATAGAGAAAAGGAAAAGGTCCCGTTAGGTTTACAAAGTATGTGTGTGAAAAGTCGAATGTAAAGAATGTTAACAGAAATAAACAGATTGGTTAACAGAACAGGAACTGTTGCCAAGTGAGGTCAGTTCGTAAGGAGCTAGATTCTTGTGAAAGGGAGACGGCTAGAGAGGCACAAGAATATGACGGGTGCCGAATAAAAGGAAAGCAGAAAGCGAAAAGTGAAGACAGCGAACAGAACTCGCGGAAGGTTCCATGAAGGTAATAGAGAATAGGAAAAGGTCCCGTTAGGTTTGCAATGTATGTGTGTGAAAAGTCGAATGTAAAGAATATTAACAGAAAGGAACAGATTGGTTAACAGAACAGGAAC
>VNJO01013211.1:0-12017 GCA_008042535.1 Drosophila tani | reverse complement strand
GCAATAGGAGATAGTGGCCAGATCATCGGCGTAACGCTTGAGTATTTCGTTGGGCCCAGTATCCGTGCACACAATGTACGCCTCGGTCTTGGTCTTGTTGGGTAGATTGTAGTCAGAGCGAGCCGAGCGGATAATGCGCGCTGCCTTTTGGACAAAGTCTACGTCCGACTCTATCTTAGCACTGCGCCAAGAGACATTGCCTAGTAAGAGGAATAACAGAGAAGTTTATTTGTAAATTCATTAATTGCTTTTAAGCATCTAAAGATAAAGATAGCTGAGGCCTACTGTATTTGTACTTTGTAAATTTGGTCTTATCAAGCGGAAGGTTCCATGAGGGTAATAGAGAAAAGGAAAAGGTCCCGTTAGGTTTACAAAGTATGTGTGTGAAAAGTCGAATGTAAAGAATGTTAACAGAAATAAACAGATTGGTTAACAGAACAGGAACTGTTGCCAAGTGAGGTCAGTTCGTAAGGAGCTAGATTCTTGTGAAAGGGAGACGGCTAGAGAGGCACAAGAATATGACGGGTGCCGAATAAAAGGAAAGCAGAAAGCGAAAAGTAAAGACGAACAGAACTCGCTGCTTAGAGCACATCGCCTAACTCCAAAATATGTACATATATAATTCATATTATTCCTTTACTTTACGCGTGGTGAGTGAGTATTAAGGACTTCAGAAAGCGTGCAATACTCACTGGGATAACTGGCCACACAAATGCTGGGCGCTGGCTTGGCCCGCGGTAGTCGCTGGTAGAGCTCCTCGGTGATGAAGGGCATAAATGGCGAGAGCAGCCGCAGGCCATAGTCCAGACACACGTAAAGGGTTCGCCGGGCTGCTCCTTGCTGCGCTTCGCTGCCACTCTGGAAGATGGGCTTCAGACACTCCAAGTATACGTCGCAGAGATCGTAAAGCCAGAAGGCGTAGCAGGCGCTGGTAGCGGCGGCAAAGTCGTAGGACTCAAAGCCCTGGTTGCAGGCCTCGATGGCAGCTGCCAGCCGGGAAAGGATCCAGGAATCCATCTGGTTAACTGATTCGGATGAGCTGAGCTCTGTGTCAAACTTCTCCGAGCCACTGAAGTAGAGCAGGGCGAACTTGGTGGCGTTCCAGAGCTTGTTGCAAAAGAATCTGTAGCCCAGCACGCGGTTAATGTCGAGGTTGATGTCGCGAGCCTGAGTAATGTAGGCGCACAGAGCAAAGCGGAGGGCGTCAGAGCCGCACTCGGGAATACCTTGGGGGTAATCCTGCTTTTGCCCAGCCTTGGCCTTCTCGATCTCGCGGGGGTCCAGGTTGGAGCCCACAAGCTGGGCATGCAGCCCCTCCAGCGTGATGCCACGAATCACATCCATGGGATCAATAACATTTCCCAAAGACTTGGACATCTTGCGACCGTGGGCGTCCCTCACCATCGGGTGGAGGTAGACCTCCTTGAAGGGAAGCTTGCCCAGCAGCTTCTGTCCGAAGAATACCATGCGGGCCACCCAGAAGAATAGAATGTCGTGGCCCGTCTCCAGCAACGACGTGGGATAAAAGGTCTCCAGGTCCTTGGTGTTGTCCGGCCAGCCGAACACGGAGAAGGGAAAGATGCCCGAGCTGAACCATGTATCAAGCACATCCTCGTCCTGTTTCAGGACGATCTTGCTGGCGTCCACACCGAATCGTTCGGCTGCCTTGTTCAGAGCTTCCGTCTCGCTGCGTGCCACAATCCAATACTGCTCGTCGTCATTCTGCGAGGACAACAGATATCTCAGTCAATATGGATGGACATTTCTTAGCGTAAAGATGAAAGTAGAGCTGTAAAACTATCGAAGATACTATCGATATTATCGATGGTGTTGTGCTCCGCGTCACTATCGATTGTTCTTTTTTACCATCGATACATCGCGTTAGCAGTTAATCAGTGAATTCGTATAAAATGTACAAGTTTTTGCCAATAAATATAATCTAATATTTGTATATTCTTAAGAACGGACCAAATCATTGTTCATTAATTTCAAATCATTAATATCAAAAACTATCTTTATACAAAATCTATATAGATAGTAATTGAGATAAAATTTCTATCATTTTTTTATTACATAAAATCTTATATAAATTATGCCATTTAATTTGGTTTGTATAAGCAAAGTAAATTGTTTAAACCCATTTTATTTTGTCGATAGTATCGATATTATCGATGGTTTGGACTATCACTATCGAAAATATCGAGTAAGGGCACTATCGATGGTTTTACAGCTCTAGATAAAAGTATAAAGTATATAAGGTATAAGGGTATTATAGCCAAGTGTCAATCGAAAAGGTATATAACAAGCAGAAGGAAGCATCGCATATCCTTACCATGCTCCCAAAAGCTGGCTAAATAATCATAATTGTTCAAGTTAGCATCAGGTAAATACAAGTTCCCAACAAAGGGCCAACTTACCGATCCGGTTTGGACTGAAGGGTCGCTAAAGCTAACGTGGTAGGCCGGAATGCGATGGCCCCACCACAGCTGCCTCGACACGCACCAGTCGCGGATGCCGTCCATCCAGTGGTACCAGGTCTTGGTGTGATGCTCTGGCACAATCTTTAGGGCGCCGGAACGCACGGCCTCGGTGGCGGAAGCTGCCATGTCTGAGCAGCTGACGTACCACTGCGGCTTTATCAGCGGCTCGACCACGTCCTTGGAGCGGCTGCAGATGGGCACCACCATGGGGTTGTTCAGGGTCTCGCGGTAGAGATTGAGGGCCTTGAGCTTTTCCAGGATCTGCTTGCGACACTCGAAGCGCTTCATGCCCGTGAACTCGCCGTAGTCACCAATAATGTAGCCGTCGTCGTTGAAGATGGTGATGAAGGGCAGGTTGCAGCGCTTGCCCACCTCGTAGTCGTTGGGATCGTGGGCCGGGGTAATCTTAACGGCACCCGTGCCGAATGCCATGTCCACAAACTCGTCGCACACGATCGGCAGGCGGCGCGTGGAGAACGGATGCGACACGAACTTGCCGTGCAGATGCTTGTAGCGCTCGTCCTGGGGATGAACGGCCACAGCCGTGTCACCCAGCATCGTCTCGATACGGGTGGTGGCCACAACGATCTCCTCGTCACTGTCCTCCACCTTGTAGGCGAACTTGATCAGGACGCCGAACTCCACCTTTTCCTCGTAGCCCGGAATGGAGAGGAATGTGCGTCCAGGTATATCGACCTTGTCCACCTCGATGTCGGATATGGCCGAGCGGAGGGTGCACGACCAGTTGACCAGACGGGAGCTGCGGTAGATGCTTCCCTCCTCGTGGAGGCGGACGAAGGCCTCAGTGACGGCGCGGCACAGTTTGGGGTCCATGGTGAAGGCCACTCGCGACCAGTCATAGGAGGAGCCGAGGCTCTTGAGCTGCTCGTAGATGCGGCCGCCCTTCTCGCGCCGCCAGTCCCAGATTCGCTCGATGAACTTCTCGCGCCCCAGGTCGTGGCGGGACAGCTTCTCGTCGCGCCACAGCAGCTTCTCCACCACCACCTGAGTGGCGATGCCGGCGTGATCGCACCCAGGCACCCACAGAGTGGTGCGCCCCTTCATGCGGTGGTAGCGCGTAATGGCGTCCTCGATGGCATTGGTAAGAGCGTGGCCTAAATGAAGGGATCCCGTTACGTTGGGCGGCGGAATTATCATCACGAACTTCCCGTTGGGATTCGGGGAGTCAATCGACGGTCGCTGCGGGTCAGACATGATTAGATTGCATGGCACAGCACGATTAGCGCGTACTTACCGCATACTCAGGCTTGAAGAAGCCCTGCTCCTCCCACCAACTATACCACTGGGCCTCCACGTACCGCGGGCTGTACGCATCCGGCAGTGGACCGCTCAGATCCTTCTTCTCCCCGGGCGCAGTCTGGGCCGTATATACGGCAGCCTCTTTCACCTCCTTCGTGCGCTTCTGCAGAGGTAATTGAAGCATGACACGTTAGCTTTCTCCGGCCACCAATTACTCTCCCCAATTACTCCCTTTCACTGTGCCACATAACCTCGATTGTGGAGCAGCGTCCAAGAGATTGGGGAAGTGGATTCCGGTCACTCACCTCGGGCTTCTCCTTCTTTTCACCCGCAGCAGGAGCCGCAGCAGCCTTCTTGTCCAGCTTGGCCTGTAGCTTCGCTAGCTTCTCCGCCTTGAGGCGCTCCTTCTCCAGCTGCTTGGCCGTCTTTGGGGGTTCTCCGGCCTCGGCTGTGCCGCTGACATCGTTCTTCTCTTCCGGCTGAGACATTTCACAGGTCTGGCTGATGCAAGAGTGTGTCAACTGTCGAAATATCTGGTGTTTATCATTACTCACATGCAGTTGAACTGGAGTCTCAAAAAAAACAGATGAAAACGTGTGCAGTTCGGGAGCAGTGATGTCATTTCCGCTTTTTTCCCGTCAAATTCGGCTTTTTTTGAAGTGTGATTGCGGGAAAAATTTGAAATCAGCGGGCAGCGGGAATTTCAGCTTTTTTACAAAATTAAAACAGTTTTTTTCTTATTTTACGTTTACTACATTTTAAATGCTGTTTTAAATGAGTTTGACGATTGAATTGGTAAAAATGTATTTGTTTCGAAAAAGTATCAATATTTACTTATATCGAATAAAATTTCCCTCAAAAGTCCACACCAAAAATTAAGCTCATCTTTCATCGCTAATATTGCGAAATTCAATTCTAAATCCGAGAAAAATACATATGTAAATTGACGATGCCAAAAGAGGCTTACAAACCAATGGTCGAGTTTTTAGCCAAGTTAATTCGATAAAAACGAAAAGCGTTGAAATATTAAACGCTATTTTAAGTATATTACTTGTTTAGACTGGGTCCGCAACAGCAACAGCTCGAAAAAATTGCAGCATCGACTTTACCCCCCATAAGTTGTGAATGTGCTAGAAAGAGACAGGAAAGAGTCGCAATAGCGAGTTGTTGAGTGTTTTACTTAGTATAATTTTGGTGTATGTAGAATTTTGTGTAATATTTAGGTAATTTTTGTTTGTGCAAAAAGTTTTTGTGGCGAAACGACTTGACCTAGT
Organism: Drosophila tani; assembly: GCA_008042535.1. Taxonomy (NCBI): domain Eukaryota; kingdom Metazoa; phylum Arthropoda; class Insecta; order Diptera; family Drosophilidae; genus Drosophila; species Drosophila tani. The sequence goes on along the minus strand of VNJO01013211.1, from coordinate 7,003 downwards.
TTATGACTTTATATGACATGGATTAACGTTACATTTGGACAGTTTTTCTAAAAATGTTTAATTGAAAAATATGTGCAGGTATAGGAGTTATAGGGAATCTCCCGTGAATTGCGGTGTACTAACGGTATCACGGAGTTTTTTTTTAAATCTTTTTTTTTTTTTGATTTTTCATGAAAGTTTGAAGTCAAAAATTCAATTCCTGACTAAAAAAAGTTTAATTTAAAAAAAAAAATTCAATAAAAACTAAAATTATTTGCGATACCTGGAGAATTAGTTGCAGAAGCTGTGTGCAAAATTTTGGTCAAGTAGATTTTGAGTAATCGTGTACACCGACTTTGAAAATGGCACTTTTCAGGAGAGCACTTTAATGTTTTGGCTTCCCATACATCGACATAGAGTGACCTCCGTTCAACTACCCTTTACTATTTAATATATAATAACTATGGTTGTGTCTCTTTCCATTTCTTGTCTCTTTTTCTAAAAGAAATAATGTTAAAAAAATAGCTTTTTTCTTAGCTTTTTCTCCCTGGAATTCCGCTTTTTTTAGCTGTTTTATTTTGTCAATCCAGCTTTTTTTGGTCAGAAAAAAATGACATCACTGCTGGTGAGTACGTAGCTTAATCTCGGGCTGGTCACACCGGCGGTCGCTGTGTTTTTGGTGTTTTTGCATCATGGCAAGATATTGGCGAAAAATACATAAAATAATTAAACTTATATTTGTGCTGTTGCGAAACGACTAGTGGACACGGCAAGAATCAGCTGCCAGTTGACAGTGCAAAAGTGCCTATTCTCCAGTGACATGTGAAAAAGACGGCGAGCGACCTGTGCCCGTGTAAATGTTAAATTTTCGTGTGTGTCCCGCAGACAGGAGACTAGGGGCGTCTGATAAGCAGCCATCTTATAAGAATGGCGAGTGAATTGTTTCATGTCCATAAACTCCAAAACTAATGTCGCCTCGCAGGGAAACACTGCGTCCACAGAAAGCAGCAACCACAACTATGTACATCCCACGCAGACATGTGCAGCCCTCAGCTAATCTATTGTAAATAAACTGCGTCTACGTCTATTGTGAACGGGCACATTTTCTCGGTCACGTACGCCGATTCCGATTCCTCGATTCCGTTGCAACAGCCCCAGGTGCAGAAGGGGTTTCGATTCGCGAAAGCGCAGGTGCTGCACCAGACATCCTAGAGCTTTAGAGACCGGGAAGCAGCAAAGCGGCGGAGGCCCGTCAGTGCACCGATCGGGTAAGTTTCGCAGCACCAAGAACCGCTGTCCATTTCCCCCAATTGCGATTCGCAGCAGCGACAGCGTTGTGCAAAATCGATTTTTCAATTTGCCAGCCCAGTTCCCACCCCTCTGTCCCCACGCCCACGCTTTGTTACTGGAACAATTGGGATCTGAATTAATTGCATTAGTTAGGGCAGTTCAATGGAGACGTCCTTAAGAAAAATACTAATTCGGGACGAGATATTAGCTTTGTAAATAGACGAGATTAGATTAAAAATTACAGTTTTATCTAATTTTATACTTTCCAAAGAGTTATACCCTTACAGACGGTATAAAGATTGCCCTATTTGAAATAAATTTTATTGTTGTCCGAACATATAATACGAAATGTTAAATCGTATAAATATATTTTTGCTTGCATACTTTTGGCTACTTTTTCGATGTCCTTCATGTCGAGGCTCCCCTGATTTATAATATTTTATTGCATACTTTTGGACAAAGTGTGAACAAATGAAGGCCTTAGTGATCCTGCAATGCTCCTAAATATGGAAATTTCCAGCGAAAGGTCAACCAGGACCGAAAACTAAAATGTTCATAATCATCGTTTTTTTTTGTCCATATTCAAATTTTTGTAATACATTGCTTACGCAAGTGTTTTCATGGGAAAATTGGTTTTCAAATTGCTATTTAATAGAAATATGAAATTATTCATAGGAAATAAGGTACACAACGTAAAAATCACCTGTAAAATAAATAAAATAATAGTTTTAATTAAAAACACGTATTTAAATGGAAAGCTTCATTGTTTTATAGTATTTTAATTTTTTCTTTTAAATTATGCACCACATTTTGCAGACTTACGCAATTTTAAAGCTGAATTCAAACAAGACTTATATTTTTTGTATCGTTCGCGATTCATTGCATTCTACAAGTAATTTCAAAACGAAGTCCCAAAGCTTCCCTTTTGAATAGAAATAGTACTGGTAAATGCAATTTACCGATCGTGCAACAAAACATTTCAGAAAATGTTATTTTTTATACTCTTGCAGAGGGTATTATAATTTTGACCAGATGTTTGCAACGCAGTGAAGGAGGCATCTCCGACCCCATAAAGTATATATATTCTTGATCAGCATCACCAGCCGAGTCAATCTAGCCATGTCTGTCTGCCTGTCTGTCTGTCTGTCCGTCTGTCCGTCTGTCGGTTTCTACGCGAACTAGTCTCTCAGTTTTTGAGCTATCGAGCTGAAATTTTCAGAATAGTCTTATTTCTTTAGCACGCAGTTTATATGTCGGAACGGCCGAAATCGGACTACTATATCCTATAGCTGCCATAGGAATGATGGCGAAATTAACGTAAAAAAATGTTCTTCTCTGTTTTTAAACGTATTTCTATAAATTTTGAGATATAGCAGTTCTTTATGGTTCTAGAATTACGGTTTTCATTTTTTTAAGATCGGACAACTACAATCATATAGCTGCCATAGAAGCGATCGGTCGATTTATATGAAAATGTAAAATTCTACATGTGAAATGTAAATGTACAAAATTCGATATTTTTTCAACATTACTAAAATGGTTAGATTTTCAATGATCCAATTGCAGACTGCAAGGGTATACCAACTTCGGTTTACCGAAGTTAGCTTTTTTTCTCGTTTTTTTACTGCCGTTTGCCATCCTGGAAATGCCCATATATGTATGTACATATGTACATACATACATATGTACATATTTATAAGTATTAGTATTCTTAATCAGCAGCATTATCCAGCCATGGTATGTTTGTCAATTAGTCCGTAAACCCGTGATCCGCGCACCAAATTTTTCTGCCGGACCTTGCTGACACACGCACAATATGCAGTCGAATTGTAATTTTGTGGCTAAATCTAGCCTTTTAAAATAAATAGCTGTTTATGCCATATAACAAAAAATTGTATCAATTTTTTTTTCATATCTAGCCATATAGCGTCCACTGCCGTAAACTCGTATTTTTGACAGTAGTTTATGTATGTCTGTTAAGTTCTTATTGGTGTCGTGGAATATTATCATGAATGCAACTGAGTATTGAGATTTTTAATCTCCCTATCTCTATATTCTTGTCACTTGTAGTATTATATATAATAGCTGTCATAGCTAAGATCGGTTTCGTTTTTACAGAAAATACCCGTTTACAGATATTTTGTATTTATTTACATTTTAAGATAAGCATGATTACACAGTATGGGTTACTTTAAACTATTTTTCCCGAATCCTGTTCACTTTTAATAACAGAATTGATTCCCGGAGGTATAATTTAAATATACCTATGATTTAATTCTTTTCTGGTTAATTTTGTTAATGTTTGGTGCATATCGAGATAGGTGTTTCTTTTTATTTTGCATCCTTGAAGTTTGAAAAAGGATCAGTGGTATTTCGAAAAAAGTCATACGTACGCTCTTTAGCATCTATAACTTAGTTCGACCTTACATTCTTTAATATTAAAGCAATAAAGGTAGTATTTGATTTTTCCGCTTCGCATGATAAATGCTATTTAATGATGAAGTCTACTGAAATAATATAGAACTATTATATTTCCATTCCAGTTAATCCCGATTAGATCAAGATGTAGAAAACTATAAAGTCTACTACGATGCTTAGAATCCCTCAGAACAGTTTACGACAGTTTAGGAAATCGCCATTGATATCGAAAAATAAAAATTGTTCTTCAATATAAAATATAAAATTGGAAAAACGTCGGGGAAAAATTTTGCGGAAAACACCTGAGAGTCGAAGCCTGGAAAGTTTTGCTTTTAAGTTTACTGTCCAGTAAGGAGTACATCAACCGTGGAAGACGTTAAGGGACAAGTATGACCATCTTAAAAAGAAAAGCAGTGCCAAGAAGCGGGAAAGTTGGTGGAGGAGTGGCAACCTCTACTTTTGTTTCTGCCATCTCCGAAAAGATGGGTAGAATAATTTAAACAAACGCAAAAATTCAAAACAGATGTACGCCTCTTCTTATTATTATCGGTATTTGGAAATAATTTTTTTTCGGGCTGGAAAATATATTACACGAAGTCTGGGTTGCGCTAAAGTTAAATTAAATTAAATTAAATTAAAACTTTTTAAGCCGGAACTTTATCTGGTCTTAAAATGTTGACAGGGAGGGTAAGGAACCGTCCCTAAGGCAAGCATATACTTAACATTTTAATTTAAAAACATAAATTTTGAACTTTTGGAATTGAGGAATTTTAGATATTAAATAGGTTTCCGAATTCTATAGTTGTCGTTGCTGTTTTGATCGCAGCTGCGGTTTCGAAATCTCATCCCCCGACATCCTTGGTAATGACTTCTTCTAACCAAACAAAGGTAAACAAATGTTTAAGAAGCCTTTGACGTGCCCACGAACTTTGTAAGGTTCACGCAAATCAACTCTTTTTGAGGCAGCAACTGACCTGCGACAAAAAGGACCCGGGAAAAAGGAACATCTGCCGCTCTGTTTGAGTCTGTTTTTACCTGCCTGCCAGCAGGGTTTAAAGGAACTGGGTTCAACGTACGCCTGCGCAAACACGGCTCATGCTTTAAAATGATGCAGCTGGTTTAGGAACAGAGAGAGAGATGGAAAGTCGTGATTTTCAGCGACATTTTGCACTTCCTTTTCGACGACAACGGAGAGCGGAAGTCGCAATGTTGCAACTTGCCTCAAAGGCCTCTTTCTCCAGCGTATCCTTGTAACTCGAATGCAATCGTTTTCGATCGGCATCGTGTCCTGTCTTCGTTCTCATACCGGTTCTGTCCCCTCAGTTGCTCTGAACGCAATTCGAAACTTTTTCCGATTGGGGCCCCCTCTTCCTGTGTTCGTTGTTATCCCATTCGGCGTCCTCATTCCCTGTTCCTATCCCTACGGGTTGCGGTGTCCGGTTTCAGCTGGGAGAATTCATGTTTGGAAAGCTGCTTCTCTGGGTTTGCTCTAAGTTTTTTATGCTGGCTCTTCGAGTGTGGGAAAGGCATCCTGGGCGGTCGGCCAGCCGTTGTTGATGATGAAACTGGACCACTTCAGGACAATATCAAAATGATTACGTCTGCTAAATGAACTCATTTTTTAGGTTAATTGTTAATTTAAAATTAATGATTAATTGTTAAATTGTTGACTCAAGTCACGTAGTCCGAAAAATCGTTTGTTAAATTGGTCAAAGAACAGGAGACGGAGTTAAAAAGGCCGAGTTTTTGCCTCAAATATTAAGTTAATACCTACCTTTCTAGGAGAACTGATATGTTTTTCATAAATATAACGTAAAGTAGTTTAATTTATATCTTAAATTAGCTTATTGAAATATATCCTTGCCCTCTGAAAACCTGGAATCCTTCGGTAGGGACGAGCGCAGACAATCGCTCGCATTGGGGCACCTCCGAGCAGCAGGCAGATGGCAGATGGCCTTTGGTCCGTGGCACATGCCAAGCAACGATCGATGGATAGGAGAACGCTGAACAAGGGTCGTACCAGATGCGTACAACATTCCCGGTCGAGGAGTAATCAATGCAACAGCAGGCCAGCCAGGCTCGACGATCCTTTCTGCGCCGTCCTTTCAGCTCCTTTCGTCTCAATGCCCGGCCGGCTGCAATTGCTGAATTGGCTGCACACGAACTGGCATTGCATTTTACAGTCGACATCTGTCGGTTCCTAAAGAGCCTTCTGCTGCTGCTGCTGTGCCAGACAGCTGCGCGAGCTCCGACTAAGAACTCGGCCTGCAGGTGATGCAGGGTTTCCGCTTGGAGCACTCCTACTACCACTCCCGGGGTAAATACGGAATACGACCTACGCATGGGGGATGGCAGAAAATCAGCTGATTTGCGCAATGTTTATAAACAAAAAGCAAGCTGCGACTGTGGCAGTAACCCTTAGACAGGTCTGGGCATATTTTTGGAATCACCACCAGGGCAAGATTCTCAGCCAGAGTCAGGGCCAGTGCCAGAGCAACCACCGACCTACATTGGCGCACTGGCTCTGGGCAACATGGCGCATGGGGTGGTTCCGCTCACACGCACGCACCACGTCGCACGGGTCGGCCTTCGTAGGTGCAAGGACGTTGGGAAACCCCCCAAAAATGTAAACAAACGAAAGCAACCCCAGCAGACACCGGCACCGACCGCATCCGCTCTTGCTACAGCTCTTACTCTTGGTCATGTGTCGAACCCACCACCACCGCCTTACGGACGGATACGGACTCGGATTCGGATTCGGTGGCGTGGCGTGTGCCGGCATGTCATCCATCCACAAAATGTCTTCGTCACTTTTAGGGGGTTTCCCAAAAAAACCGAAACAGAAAACCATAACAGAGCGAGCCGTCGGTGGTAGTTAGAGCAGCGCAAGGAGCATCCGCTCCCATTCATAAAGCATAATAAACATACCCCCGGACTAGGTGGTGTTTTGGCACAGATCCCGCCAGAAGTCCGCAGGTCAGGTGTGGTGGTTCCGTGGACGAAGGTCTAACAAGTTAACGACTCAACAAGTGGTCGCCCCGTCGGGTGGCGGTGCAGCTCCCGCCGGTGGGCGGTGGGCGTCTTACTGTCCCAACCCCGATCAACGACCAAGGGTTAATAAAGATGAGGTTGCGCCGTTAAAGACACGTATTGAACAGTTTCTGATTGGGTTTTCTGCTGCCAGATCTTTGCTAGGGTATGGGTCGCCTCAACTTGCCTGACTTTGTCGAAATTATAATTATACCCTTGCAGAGGGTATTATAATTTTGACCAGATGTTTGCAACGCAGTGAAGGAGGCATCTCCGACCCCATAAA